>LUCW03000011.1:0-41389 GCA_001586965.3 Sphaeroforma sirkka | reverse complement strand
ATCTATATACTATCAGCTTCACAATCATATATCTATGTATTTATATTCTGTCGTTATATATCTCTGTATCTATTCATTAGACTATAAATCTATACAAATACTGTCAACTATGACATATCTTTATTATCCTCTATATATCAACGCCGCCTAAAAAAGATAGCTATAAAAGGCTATGTGTTAGCTCCTTGGCTATGTTTTTGAAACAAACAAAAATAGAGCCACTTGGCAACTGCTGGGCAGTGGGCGTCTGTGGCGACTTGTGTGGACTGTGATCTGTGGTGTTGTGTTTGTGCCGCTCTGCTTGGCCTTAAATTTTCGAAATAGAAATATAGGCGGCTCAGCCGGAGCCCTGTGTGGCTGGAAATAGGCTGTGGCGGTGCTAAAAAAAATACGTGTTTTTGTTTTTGTTGTTTTCAAAAGCATATCAATACTTTTACATTGTGAGTGAATTAGTGATTTTTGACTGTTTGTTGAATCAGAATTATTAAAAATAGAGTCGAGATTAAGTCGAGAGCGAACACAGCTCCCGCGTGTCTATAAATAAAAAATTGGGCTCATTCTTTGTTTTTTGTGTCTAGAAAATCAAAACACCACACAGGTTGACTGGCTGACAGGCGACAGCTGACACAGCCACTGTGGGCGTGAGAGTTGAGACTGTGAGTTCACAATGAGCGCACCCAAACACCAAAACAGTTGGTTTTATCAAAGTTTTTGTCTCAAAACACAAATTTACTCTTGCTCTTCTTTGTGTGTAAAAATGTAAAATTATGACTTTTTAGTTTTTGGTGTTTCTTTAATTTTTCAGAAGGCTATGTATTGTTCAATTTCAGGAAGCAATTTCTATTTATAGAATGTCCCTCAAAAATTAAAACAGAGGACAGTTGGGCTCGTGACCAACAGATAGCAGGGCGCAGGCGAACATCTGCCGTTCTGCATTCTTTTTCTGTACCAACGACCAACCACCTCCTGACTCAGGGGTCGTAGCCCGTAGGCTGCAGAATGTATACAGGCGTTGGGACTTGGGACTTGGGACTTGGGACTTGGGACTTGGGACTTGGTGTTTTCCAGAAAGCAAGACTTATTGAATAAAAACAAGAGAGAGAAAACATTTGTATAAATTTAATACATAACCATCAAATATTTGACTTCAGCTGATCTGGTACGGTCGCGTAGTTTGAACAGTTGGCACTCGGCTGCTTTCCCCAAGTCCCCAGGCCCAAGCTAAAGCTAAATATTCAACACCTTGATATGTACAATTAACCCGTTAACATCGAATTTGAATGATTGTCCCGTATGTCCACATTTCAATACGTATGTGTGCCACAACGCTTCGCCATTCAGAAATCAAAAACATGCATATATCAAATCACCAATAACATGTGTACAACAGGTATGTATACATATCTGTATTATTGAAAACTACTATCTAATAAATGTAGCTGTATCTATAGAAACGATACAACAGCAATCACCCCGCTTTCTCCTCGTCTGTCGTCAGATCCTAAAAAAGACATACAATGGCATATAATTCTAGATTCTAATATATCTCGCATTCACTTCTATGTTTATGCAATTATAACTGTACATGACTGGATTTCCAAAAGATGTATGCTGTGGATCGTGTCCGCGATCTACCTTCTTATCGTTCACTTTTGCTGATGGGTAAAATAAACAATATCAGGATACCTTGGATATATCCTATTAATTTCTCGAGTGTAGTATAGTGTTTTCCATGTAACAAGAGACACGTTTCAACAGTGTGCTTGGAAGGTGCAATCTGGTGGCAACTCGATAATGATGTTAGAGAGGCGTTGCATGCAACAGTGTAGAACCAAAATCTTTTTCCGCAAGTGTCGCCTGGAATCGATGGCATATAAAATGCAACGTATACTTTTCTCCCCTATCTGGTGTTCAGTTGTGGATAGCTTAGCAGACTAAATTTAGAGATTTATATTTACCACATCATACCGGTCAAAAGTGGAAACACACTAGTTCACCTGATATCTTCAAATCGCGACAGCGGTGCTTACGATGGGTGTACCTGTTCTTAGCCACAAAGTAAACTCGAACGATAAGCGATAAATATTACCTACTTTGTGCGTGATAGCAAAACCAACCAACACCATATTTTATAGGTGACAAAGTACGATGCTTTAGCGACCGACACACATATATTCAAGTATTTTCAACGAAATTCTTTTGCTTTACTAATTGTTATTTACTAAATTTGATCAATTTGTGAATCATGAAAGTGTATTTTCCATATCCTCTAGATACGAGACGACTTGTTGCGCACTCCATCTACTTGATGGGTCGATCGCCAAAACGTTTAGCAACAACGTTTGCATATATTCGGGTATGTTTTCCCAATCTTCAACTTTACCAAGTACCTCTCCCTTTGCGTAACTGGCATATTCAGGCGTGGATTGAGATGCTAGGGTAAAGGGGAACTTACTCGTGAGCATAGTGTATAGTGTAATTCCAAAGGCCCAGACATCACACTTTAGGAGGTCAATGTTGCTGTAATCCTTGGTCCCAGCCTCAATACGCTTCTCGAGTCGCTCAACGATCTCGGGAGCCATGTAGCCGGGTGTGCCCTTATATAAGCCAGTAATTGGATCAGAAATACGAGATGCTTCTCCGAAGTCCACTATTTTCATCACCCCCGTTGTCTCATCTGAGCATATATTATCGGACTTGATATCGCGATGTGCAACACCCTGTGAATGGATGTGGGCCAGGCCCGTAGCGATCTGTTGAGCATATCTGAAAGTAGTGTCTTCTGCTAGTCCGTGATCGGCTTGGCTGAGAATATCGACCAAATCTCCGCCGGCACAAAGCTCCATAACCAGACAAATTTGGCGCTTCGATCGGTTCATGACTACGTCGTGCATGGTGGCTACATTGGGGTGCTGCTCTAAAGATTTGTGTATTTTGTACTCGCGTCTTATTTGCTTCAAATGAGCATATGTACCCTTCTTCAGCGCCACGTCTCTATTGTATGAATTGTCCCGGCATTGTGTTACAATACACGTGGATCCTTTTTGAAGCAGCGACTCTTTTGTAAAGCGTTTCGCCAAATCCAATTTGACCTTAGATTGCGGAGCAGGGTCAAGTGGTGCAGGCTTCACCACGTCCAAATTCAACGCATGCAATTTTTTGGCCAAACTAGTCTGCTTGAACGGCGCAATAGCAACATCGTCAAGCTGGGGAAGGGTGGAGGGTACGGCAGGCATCTTGTTAATATGGTCGTTCTAAAGGATGGGTGAATTATATTCTTGTGTATTTTAGCAAGCTATTTTAAAAGTGATCACAAATATTATTTGCCGCGTAATATATATACACTTTTGTGGCAAAGAGATCGGTCATCAGTCTCCTAAAACTAAATAAATGTAATACGGATGAGTGATTTCACTATCAGGGGCATCAGATCGGTTCCGGAAACTGAAGTCTGAAGTCACAATGTAATTTACGTAAATATCCCTTTAGCTTTTTTACTTTTTTTTTTTTTATCATCCTCTTGTTGTGTGTTGACTGTTGAATCATAAATGTCTGAAATATTTGGAGTTCGTGACTCACATATTTTTAGAGCTCTGGACACCGTATGGCTTGCTGTCTCACAGACTCACAGTGTCAGTGCTGCACGAACACATCTCAGGCAGCAACAAGAGAGTGTAAATATTTTTAAAAACCAGCAACACTGCAACTTCGTGTTTTCATTCTAAACAAAAACAGAACAAAAACCACACAAATAAAATATGCAAAAAAAAAATCATCGTCTTTGATTTATTTTTTGTTTTTTAGAAAATCATTCTCTTTGATTTATTTTTGGTTTTTTGTTTTTTTTTAATCAAAACCCAAATCTGTATCGGGTCACTCTTCTATGAAGTTCTTGCCTTCTTGGCACTTCTTGGCACTCTCTCTCTCTTCAGAGTTACCATTCGCCAGAGTGACCATGATTTTGTTTTTGCTTTTTTGGTTTTGTTTTTATATTTATTTTTTTACAATACAAATTTCATACAAATACAGTTTTTTTTTAATTAGACGGTATGGTGACAAAATAAAAGCAGGTCTCTCATCACTCTCTCGTGAGCACGGCCACTTTCTCTCGATGAGTCTCGACTGTCGAGATTCGAGACTCGAGAACTCGAGACAGAGTGTGGAACAACCGCTGTCGAACTGATTCCCCACTCCCTTCTCCCCACTGTCGCCAGTCAGTTTCTAGTTTTAGTTTTTTTGTACAAAAAGCAATATTCCCGCCAGATGATATCGTACCCAATGAAACCAACGCTTCGCCAATCACCATTCAATGTCTCCGCAGGGGAGGAGGAGTCCAGACTCCAGATTCCAGAAGTCCATGACACGAGAAAGATAGTTGAATGCTTGTTTTAGATTATTTTTAAAAATAAATTCAAAACTACAAACACAGTTTCGTTACTCCTCTGATAGAGAAATAGTTGCAAAGTGCAAAAATACAAATAGCGCAGTCTGCGCAGAGTCGCAGACACTTTTTTTTTCATTTTGTTTATAAAAAACCCAATAACGCCACACACATAATATATATATATATATATATTGATATATTTAAAAAAACCGCTTGACGCCAATAAAGCCATGATGCGTGTTTCAAATTTCAGTTTCCACTCGACATTGCAGTATGCGCTATAAGTTACACTGACACTGTGCACTAAAAACTATAGTCTACCGACTCTACCGGCTACGCCTGCTGGCCCCCCACGAGCCAAGGCTCACACGGCCACACATGATGTGATGACCTCGTCTCCTACTCAACGAGAAGGGAATGGACTCTCGGAGTCTTGCGCGTGACGGTAAAGAGAGCTGGCTATGAAAGACCCTACCATCTGTTTACAGTCTCTATAGAGGCTAAAAAAGGTCCCAGGCTAGCTGCCAGCACCAGTCGCCAATCGAGAAGTGAATCATACCAAGAAGTAAAACAGGAATGTAATATTAGCATGAAAAAGCCGGTTTCCATACCGTTACAACAATTTTTAAAAAATTAAAAATTCGTAAATACTTGTTCTTCTGCAATCTGCATAATAAGTCAAATGAAACTAAATGTACGTTTTCACTATGTGTCGCATTGAAAAAGTACGGCTTTTCGATCAATCTTTTGGGATTGGTCGCATGGTCATCAAATATTGACGACTAAATATAAAGAACTCAATAACCATTCGACAGAGGGAAAAACGGCGAGTGAATCGGGTAACTTTGAAAAGGGTGATCATTTTTAGTGAAAACGTATGTACATATTCAAAAGCCACATCTAAGTGGACGTAGACTTGACCTTTTCGTATTGGAGTGGCTTTTTTAAAATTAAAATATGTTGATATACTCGGTCAAGTCTAAACTCAACTCTACAGCGGTAAATAAATACAGACTACTTTCTCAAATGTTTAGTTGTTGGAGCGCATTCTCTTGGTATTATCTAAAAATGGAGTAACCCTAACAACCACTTTACTCTCCCTTGGAGTCTTTTGCAAAAATAATTTTCAAATTAATTAGTACCTCTGAGGGCCTGAGCCCTGAGGCTCTGGGGCCTGGGCTGAGGCTAATGTATTCTGTTCTCTGTTGTATTTAGTATTGACCAATGAACGACGAGGACTGAGCGGCCTTGACTCTTTTAGAGTCGAGTCTCAGACCATATTTATTTATTCATTTTTTTGTTTTTAAAAAGAGGTTCAATATGTGTCGAACCTATGTATTTTGAATAATGTCTTTTTGGTAAAAAACACCACTTTCAAACTGAAAATTCACGAAACTCGGAGCTAAATATCGTATTATTAGTGACTCCTGGGGATTGGACTTGAAGACCACAATAGAGAATCACGAAAACTCAGAAACCACCGTACGTACCAATGAAAAATTATCTACACTCAGGCGTATTTCATTGATGTACAAAAATGAAACGATAGTCCAATGAGATAGAGTCTATAAAAAGAATTTTCCCGAATTACGATTATCTCAATAAAACTATTTATAAAACACAAGAGTTTAAAATTTTTACTGCATTTCACGTGCAAAAAGTCGTGATTTCATATTGTCGTGTTGATTTCTCTATTGTTTACGTTTTTTTACTGTGTCATAAAAATATTTCTTTCGTTTCCGAGAGTATTTCAGATTCTCTACTGCATTTTATAAATGAGTACTGTTGCGAATACAGAAAACGTAACCACTATTATAGTACGCTTTCACACGGAATATCTTTCAAATTTATCTAAACTCGATTCAAATTTAAAATACGAGCTAAATTCTAGCGTCGCATATTTTCAATTTTGTTATATTTATAGATACGTTATCTATTTTTAGAACCCTAGAACCCTAAATCAATTTGTAGAAAAATGTATGACGTTATTTGTGTATTCACAAGAGTTTAATTTTGCGTACATCCCCAGTATGTTCAAGGGCTTATCCTTCCGATCGTTTTTTGTATTATTAGTGGATAATGTTGCCCATGGGGTGTGCAACTATGCACATCCACAGTCAACCATTGTTCTTTCACAACAAGCACATACAGGCCATACAATTATACCACCGTACACTATATAGTTTCGATGATATCGTAACTGACACTCGGAGAGTATGGGGTTCTCGAGCATACTAACAGGTCGGAAGACTAAGAGGTCCTCATCTGGTATGTCTATCCCGTGACTGTTTATATTACGACCAAGGTTTGCCTCCAGATAGCTAAGGCCCGTGGATCTTGCTCGATTAGATCATATTTCCTACGTGGTTGTATAGGTCAAAATGATGCTGTGATGTGAGTGTCTGTATGTTAAGAAATGTTTTGACCAACACTGATTTAGCACTGGAGAGCAGGTGATTCCTGAGCAAGAGCAGGTGATTCCTGAGATGCGTCATACCTATAGTTTTACCATGCTTGTAGAGTTGAAGTGTGTTACGTATTTCGGAACCTTGACAGCGCTTAGAGTGATATCGTATGTTTGTGTGTGATGAATTACGTTTGGTTTAAACCCCATCTCACCAGTCTGCTTGGTATGTTATTGTTCTGGGCATTAGTTATGCCTGATTGTACACTTATATTCTGATTAATCGTCAGCTACAGCTATGCAGGCCATATACCTATTGTTTTGTACCCTAGTAGCACTCCTTCAACATTGTATATTTATAGTCTTCGATGTACGCTTTTCTCACTGTACGGTTCGAGATGGTAACCATGGCATTCTCCACACCCTCGTACACTGTTTCACGTAAAACCGTTTACGTATCATGACCTATTTGCACAGCAATCACATGCACGCTCCTGTGTACACAGGCGCCCTCTTAAACTTAATTGTAAAAACTCAATTTTCTATAAGTTGAAAATGATGTATGCACACGTATCTATCCATTGCTCTAAGCTATGTGTGCTTGAATTGCACCACATAAGAATCCATAAGTCAACGGCTATCTCTAACAGTTGATCACTAGAATGTCACAAGCACGGGCTGTGTGCTTCTAGTCCGCGCGTACATGCACAAGCTTGTATGATTATGTGAATGAACGTGCACTTAAAGCTGCTAATAGGGTTATAGTTTAAATGCAGTAGTTTCTATAAACATAGCATGTGTGCCTATAGCCATCGCTCAGAACATTTCCCAATATCAGCAACATTAAGAATCTCGATATGTGTTTAGAAGCTCATGTATATATACGCATTTTCGCATATATATGCACCAATTTATGTCAACGAATGCAATGTGGTCGACACACAATCTATTATGCAATCTGACCTACTGTTGTAGCTGTGTAGTCTATTTCGCAGTTAGTGCTTGGAGTGGTTTCTCACTGGTGTGGCAAAGTGGAGCACTGATCTCCGTATACCATTCAGCTCAGAACAAATGTGTCGGCAGAGTTCACCGATATATTTTTAATACGTTGCGCTGAATCCAACGTGTGCAATGTGAGATGCACGTGGTAGTCAAGTGTACCTCTGTTGACTATGAGAGCTGGGACTCTCACAGTGATCAATACGTTTTTATTCAAAGTGTTTTACCTGTATATGGTTTGTTACGATGACAGATATTGGATCCGGGAGAAGACCCAGCGTAGCATGTGTCAGTGACGATTTCCATAACAAGAAGGTAGAGTATATATATATGTGTGTGTGTGTGTGTGTGTGTGTGTGTGCATATATATATATGTGTGTGTGTGTGTGTGTGTGTGTATGTGTGTGTGTGTATATATATATGTGTGTGTGTGTGTACATATATATATATGTGTGTGTGTGTGTGTGTGTGTGTGTGTATATACTTGTTTATGTGTATGTGTATGTGTGTACATGTGTGTATATATATATATATATATATATATATATAGATATATCGCACACACACTGTATTGTGCGTGGAGTTTGTTGTTATTCTGGTCTGATATCGCCCCTGATCGAGCAGGCTGTGGAGTATATATGATTCGATAGATACAGATTACAATCCGTATATCTATATATCAGTGCGTGACATCACAACAAGCAATCGTCTGTCTGTGGCTACTCTCACAGATACCTTCTATGCATATATATATGCATAGCATAGTCATGCTCGTAGTCATATGTAATTATATTTATAATTATGAACTGATTGGTACACGTCGTCCTTAGCAGTGACTATGGTCTGTGTCCATCTTTGCCGTAGTTAGTTGTAGGTAAGCGCAACGCTAGCATACACTGACCCACAGTTGTCATTGGCCGATTTTAGGTAAATGAACATTCTCGCAAATTATTATGGCAACTTTTGATGAACTTCATCTGGCTAGTGCGAACTGGGCTGCAGTGGGGGAGGTGTTGACTTTTTATAGTCTCACCGAGTGATTAGTCCAAGATTACAACCCTCAATGCACCTTAGCATATATATATATATATATATTATATTTTGTATTTATACATTTATATCGATATACCGTTATATCTATCAATATATCTATATATTTATGTATATCTATGCATATATATATATATATATATTTACATATATATACATATATATATATACATATATGTATATATATATATATATATATATATATATATATATATATATATATATGAAAGTGGAAGGCTCTACCCGTGGGTTGTACTTGATCTGCAACTAGTTCACGAGCAGTCGAGATAAGCACATCTACATTCCCTGTGCATGTATCTTGTACGACGATATCTAATATTATAATCTATATCACTTCCCCTTTAGCCTCGTAGTACATTTATTGTGTTCATATATACCTACTCTGTCACGTGTTCCAGATCCCTTTGGATGCACTTGTGGTCGATGATGCGATTAGTATCCGAGTGGCTGGATTGTATCATCCTGCGTCATCTCCGAATATCTCGCGTGCTGGTACAGGAGCTTTCCTTTCTTATAGCGCATGGCGTTTTAACACCCTGTCTACGCGAATATGCACTGATGCCCCAATCTTCACCAACGCGTATCATATCTGAGGGATTTGTTCTGTTTGAGTGTGTTATGCTCGTCTATGGCACTCGTCACGGTTTGGTCTGTGTGGTATGAAATACCTCACACATGACAGCAGTGTCCTATGTATGGCTGTGGTTGGTAGGCATTCATTCAGCAGTGTCCTGTGTATGGCTGTGGTTGGTAGGTATTTGTTCAGCAGTGTCCTGTGTATGGCTGTGGTTGATAGGTATTTTTGTTCAGCAGTGTCCTGTGTATGGCTGTGGTTGGTAGGTATTTGTTCAGCAGTGTCCTGTGTATGGCTGTGGTTGGTAGGTATTTGTTCAGCAGTGTCCTGTGTATGGCTGTGGTTGATAGGTATTTGTTCAGCAGTGTCCTGTGTATGGCTGTGGTTGGTAGGTATTTGTTCAGCAGTGTCCTGTGTATGGCTGTGGTTGGTAGGTATTTGTTCAGCAGTGTCCTGTGTATGGCTGTGGTTGGTAGGTACTCATTCAGCAGTGTCCTGTGTATGGCTGTGGTTGGTAGGTATTTGTTCAGCAGTGTCCTGTGTATGGCTGGGGTTGGTAGGTATTTGTTTGGTAGTGTCCTGTGTATGGCTGTGGTTGGTAGGTATTTTCTCACCAGTATCCTATGTATGGCTGTAGTTGGTAGGTATTTGCTCAGCAGTATCCTATGTATGGCTGTGGTTGGTAGGTATTCCTGGCAGCTACGTGCAGTTGTGTACCATTGCGCATGACTGCTGCATGTGTGATATGTGGGTGATGTGTTTTTCCCTGTTTAGGGTTTTGCTTTTTCTTTTGTCAACGGTACGCGTGACAGAGTCTAATACGCCACTTGCTGTGTTGTGAAAGTGTTTAGTTAGTCATTTGAGTCTATGCGAGTCCCTACACAGACGTATTGATCGTCTCAACCTGCGGTCCGTTTAGAATGCGAATAGGTGCAGTGCACCGGTGATTCCAGGTGCGGGACAGTATGTCCAGGTGCAGTTATACACACCCCTGTTGTTGTCGCAGCCACAACCACCACTCTCCTTGATCTGTCTCTCTCGCAGTGTGTGTGTTAATATATCCCTCCCTGTGTTAATATACCCCTCCCTTAATTCCCCCACAGCCACCGCTACTCCTGTTGCTGTCACAGCCACAACCACCACTCTCCTTATCTGTCTCTCTCGCAGTGTGTGTGTTAATACACCCCTCTCTTATCTCCCCCACAGCCACCGCTACAGCTGGCTCTAGCAGCTTTGCGTCCGTCAGATGCACAGGCAGACGTCCACGGGCTGTAGCACAAGCACGCGTCTCTGCCACGCGCAATTCAGCCCTCCCACAGACACTCACAGGCACGTCTACGGCTGGTACTAGTACAGAGGAGGCCCGTAATGTGTGTGTGAAGAAACGTGCGTTGATATTCAAACCAGCACACAGGAAAGCCGTGGTTGTGCGTGCGTGTGAGGGAGATAGGGTGGTGGGAGATGCCCACGGCCGGAAGGTGAGTGGGTGTATTGGGTTAGTGGGTTATGTTTAGGTGAGTATGTGTATTGGTTTGGAATAAGGGTTGGGCTGGTGAATCATGTGCAGGGCTGCGTCTGTGACAGTTGTGTACGGGGTGGAATGGGCTATCGGTTAACGTGTATGTGTGTGTATTTGCAGTCCGGTAGTCTAGTAGGTAGATAGCTTTGTATGTTGGTGTGTGTATTTGAGTCGCCTGGGCTGTGATTGGACTGTGTGCGAGGGGTGTCCCGTGAGTTTGGTTTGGGGCAGGTGTGGTTGGGAGTGGTTTAAGATTTTAACCCTAAAACCCTGAAACCCTAAAGCACATTCAGATCGGTGAGGTGTGAGTTGTGAGGACTAAATTGACCCATCTATTCGCTTTTCTGGACCACTGGATCACGATGTAAGACCTATGCGCGATGTAAGACCTATGCGCGTACTTCTGGAGTGAGTTTGTCTTCAAATTATTAATCACTGTACCCTCATTTAGTATACAGGTTTGCTAGCATCACTATCTATGGCTCTATTCACCCCTCGTGCGTACATGTATATTATGTGCATCTGTATTAACATATACACAAATATACTGGTATAAATATATGTGTGTGTGTGTGTTTATATATACGTATATACTAACATGCACACACCCATACCATCCCTATACAATCAACCCCACAGCTACTACCCGCACATGTCGGGGACGTGGTGACTATCTCCACCAACGTCTCCAGTCACATGGACTGGTGGTTAGCCATCCATGACCAGACGGGCGGCATAGGCCACCTTCCCAAGAATAGCATACGCGTCCTCAACCAGTGTGTAGCTTCGGTTGTCTTACGTGATGTGTTTCTGCTGCAGTCCCTTGGCACTCACTCCGGTATGTCTAGACACGGATGCGCCGTGTGATGCTGATGGTGGGGTGTGTGTGTGCTTCTATATAGATCGACATGGTGTTGTGTGTATGTGATAGTGTGGTAGTGAATTAGTGTGCATGTGATAGTGTGATAGTGTTGTGTGCATGTGATAGTGTGATGGTGTTGTGTGTATGTGATAGTGTGGTAGTAGTGTGTGCATGTGATAGTGTGATAGTGTTGTGTGCATGTGATGGTGTTGTGTGTATGTGATAGTGTGATAGTGTGATAGTGTGATAGTGTTGTGTGCATGTGATAGTGTGATGGTGTTGTGTGTATGTGATAGTGTTGTGTGCATGTGATAGTGTGATAGTGGTGTGTGCATGTCTTTCTGTATAGTTTGTTTGTCCTTGTATGTTCCCATGGCTATCACATAGTGCGTGTCTGCTGTAGCCCTCTGTGTTGTGCACTTAACGTACTGCATTCGTGCTCACTGCGGTTGTACATTAGTGTGTCGTATGTCTCTCCTTTCTATCCTATCTGTGTGTTTGTTAACTACCTACAACCAAGTGTTAGGATTTAGGGCTCCATCTCTTCTTTCTGTGTGTCTGTTATTTACCTACCTTCCCCACCACATACACGTTCAGGCTCAGTGTCTGAGGGTGTCCGAGTACCCCAGTGCTCCGTTGTGAACGTGTTAAGCTCGGCCACAGATGCACATACACTGTGCATAGTACAACATCGGCTGAGCGGGGCTATCGGGGGGGTCTCTCCGGACGCGCTAACACCTTTGACGCCTATGAGGTGTGTTTCATGGAGTGTGACTGGGTGCAAGGTATTACACAGTACAATTGATCTGGGGTGTGGGGTTTGGTTTGGTTTGGTTTGGTTCGGTTGAATGTATTGTGTTGTATTGCATTGTATTGTATGGATTTGTTGGATCATTTATTGTATAATATCGTATCGTATCGTATTGTATTGTATCGTATCAAATCGTATTGTTTTGTTTTGTGTTTTTTTTTGTTTTGTTGGGTCACTTTTTGTTATTGTATCGTATCCTATTGCACTATTTTGTATTGTACTCCTATACTGGATTCCCTTTCAGTACCTGTGCGCGGGTGTCCTACTACCTCTACCATAACCTCGATGCATACTCAAAGTGACCATTGCAGAATCCTTCCAAATGGCAGTGATTGATCCCTGAATACTCTCCATCTTACCATACTCAAGAGACCACGCACATAGTACCAAGGAATGGGCTGTGGTGGTACGCGACATGAAGTCCAGTGTCACGTCCACCGGCAGCCCTGCGATGCTCAGAAAGGGACAGGTGTGCCAAGTCCTGCACCACCTGGATCACTCAGCCAATCCGTTTGCCGAGGTGATGGTTGCCATGGAAACGCCACCCGACGGGGGTGTGGTAGAGAGTACTGACACGCCCGCGGTAGTGTCTCGCGCGGATACCACACTGCTATCCGTATGGGACGATATAGCGGTTGGGTTTGTCCTGCTTGACTCCAGTGGGACCGGTCCTTGTCCTGATAATTTGGTGCCTGACCTGGGTGCGAGGGATTGGGACTGGGACTGTGGGGGAGAGGACTCTGCCCCATTCGCCTGGCCAGTGGACACCCAGACCTTGGCGCACACCACTACGCCTGTACATCAATCGGATTCGGTGACACGGCCACGCACCCCCGTAGATGCAGCACAACATAGTATACCACCACCCACAGCACACGCACATGCACACGAACACGAACACGAACACGAACATACGC
Organism: Sphaeroforma sirkka; assembly: GCA_001586965.3. Lineage (NCBI taxonomy): Eukaryota > Ichthyosporea > Ichthyophonida > Sphaeroforma > Sphaeroforma sirkka. Next base: position 27,848 of record LUCW03000011.1, on the reverse strand, counting down.
ATGTGGTTGATAGGGCGAGGGACATCCGCTCCAATACAACCGATGTAGTCACCACCACTACCACACCAGCAAAATATAGCTCAAACACAGACACCCAACACACTAGCACTCCCCTCCACTGCAGTGCAGCAACAACCGCTACAGGCGATGACGTGAGGAGTGACCTATTTATAGTCGTGGTAGATAGGGATAACTTAGAATTGCTGGACCTGTCCACTGAGGAGTGTCTGAATGCCTATGACAGCTCTGTGCTGGAGAGTATTCCTGCGTTGTGTGCCGTGTGTCTGGATGTGGACGTACTGCCAAGATACTCCATATTTGAGGTGGGTGTGTTGTAATGATATTTCACATTTGAAATGTGTGTTGCTCTTTATTTGAGGTGGGTGTGTTGTAATGATATTTCACATTTGAAATGTGTGTTGCTCTTTATTTGAGGTGGGTGTTGTTGTAATGATATTTCACAATTGAAATATGTGTGTTGCTCTTTATTTGAGGTGGGTGTGTTGTAATGATATTTCACAATTGAAATGTGTGTGTTGCTCTTTATTTGAGGTGGGTGTGTTGTAATGATATTTCACATTTGAAATGTGCTGCTCTTTATTTGAGGTGGGTGTGTTGTAGTGTATCCGTCTTTCTGGCATATCTAGCACGTGGATGCTATTTCAGTCAACCTATTGTCGGTTCGGTACTGCGTGTGCTGTATGAATCGTACCTCATTGGTGAACACGACTGTCCTGCTCTTCTGAACGGGACACGTGGCGAGTTAATATGTGACCTTTTTTCCGGTCCACTTTGTCCGACTACTATTATTTCGGGTTTAATGGGTTTAGGGTGTAGTAAAACCCTAAACCCCTCAAGGACCGATACTCTTCTGTACGCCCCTTCGGGCTTATTCCGAGTATTCATTATGGGCTCTTCCTAGACTCCTCATCGCTTCCGTATCGTCCCATACCCCATGCACCAGTGCGTATGACTCTCGTACCGTCCAGTGTTCAGGTCCATTTTGTCTGACAATATTAATTCGGTATAGGGTTTTAGGACGTAGTGCGTATGACTCTTGTACCGTCCAGCGTTCAGGTCCACTTTGGCTGACAATATTAATTCGGTATAGGGTTTTAGGACTTCGTACTGTATAGCATTCTAGTCCACTGTCCAGGGTTTTAGTGCTTAGTGCGTATTCTCTCGCACTGTATAGTGTTTGCTCTGTGGGTTGTCATTTATGCACCGAACTCTTGCGTAGAAACCTTTGCGACGGTGCAACAGAACAACGCAATCCGCGTTGCTATGGCAACAGTCCCATTTATCATTCATATGCTGAGTGAGTGAGTGCGTGATGGGGCGTGTCTTGTCGCTTGCCCTGTGATGTGACTCGCCCAAAGGTTTGCCTCCGCACATGCGAACACACAGCTAACACACTTAAACGGCTTATCCATACGTCTAGTACCTCTAGTACCTCTAGTACGTGCCTAGTGGCCCATCCCTCATATCTCTGGCAACCACCACACCGTGACTCAGCTCCCTCGCCTCTTCTCCATCCAATCAGTGCCACCACAGCTTCCATCTGATGTGTTTAGTGGACCTAGTGCGCTACGCCATCAATAACCGCGTTGAGGCATTCCCGGTTTCTTGTCCACTAGCGAAGAAAGCGGGCCAGTGCACCGTAGTTCTGGACTATCGGACCGTAAAGGGCCTGTCCGATCGAGCGTTTGACCTGAAACTGGAGGGCCTTACGAATCAGGAATTGGACAAGTTTGGCAACTTTTACGCAGAGTCGCTCATCGGGAAAGGCAACCGAATATTCGTAAGTATGGTGCTATGTGTACCTATATATGGATTGATTACATTCTTCCTACATGAAATCAAGGAAAGAAGCATGACTTATGCCAATGCTTTTTGGTCGTCTGCGGTTTTTGATCAATGTCAAGGAAACGACTGAGTATACGGTCGCCCGAAACCATCGCAAACTGATATGTACTGGCCAGCTACATCCTCAAAGATATTGATCTCGTACAGGGTTTTAGGTTCTAAACCTTAAACCCTAAACCCTCATGTCCGTTGACTGTTCAATGATAAGATTAGTTGTATCTGTATCCTTTTTAGAACAACCACCAGTGTGCCGCCTTCTCATACCTTACTCATATTTGGCTTTGGCGGTCCCTCCGCAGTGCCCAGATGCCGCATGTGGAGTGATGATTGAGATACCTACCGGTCACAATCCAAGCTATAAGCGTACAAGGTGTCCGTCATGTGCACATGCATTCTGCTTCGATTGCAAGGTGAGTCACTACACACCACACACACACTTGCACACGCATGAATAGTCTCACGAATGGGTGCCAGTCTGAGGTAGTCGTCTCAGTTCTCAGATAGAAACATGGTCATCGTAGGCAGATGGACATATATTCATCTGCATTATTGAATTATATGTACAATATAGAAGCTCAGAGTATATGATATTTATAGATCTCCTGACAATAGTATAGGATATATATATATTTACTGGTAAGTGTATATAGGCTATATATAGATTTACTTATATGCGTAGGGAATGCTTTGCAGCATATAATGTCCTGCCCAATTACACAGCTGTCATAGGCCTATTTTTGCCTTTGAATCGCAATGTGTTGCCCTATAGCCCTCATTCTCCGCTACTATTGCGTCACGACGCACCCAGATCACTTGCGCAATGCCATACGCTCCTCTTCTGCACATCACCACACCATACATAGCGGATCTAAACCCTAAAACCCCAAAACCTCGCCAATCCTAACTCACTCCCCTCTCTGCCGCACACGTCCACAGAATCCTTGGCATAGCAAACTCACGTGCGCCGAGGCCAGCGCCCTCCCCCGCGCCCACCACCACACCATAGCCAGCTCACGTCTGATCGCAGAGACGTCTAAGGCGTGTCCCAACTGTGCAACCAACATCAGCCATTGGAAAGGACATGGCTGCCACCACATCCTCGTGGACACTGGGTGTCCTGGGTGTGGCAAGCACTTCTGCTACGCGTGCTTGGCGCCGTATCATCTGGACAGCAGCGATAGGTGTGCGTGCTCGAGGTTCTGCGATGACAAGTGCGGGTGTCTGCCCTGTCCGGATTGCAAACCAGGTGTGTATAATAGCTGACAAGGGGTTGTGTGTGGGGGGGGGGGGGGGGGGTCCGTTTTGTTGTTGTTTGTAGGTGTATGTGCACCGGAATGGTTTGCCTGCAAAAGAGGTGCCAGAGTGTTTGCGTCTGTGCTCTAATATGCCTCCTGTGCATCGGAGTATTGATTGCTGCGGGTGTTGAACTGCACCTTCAACGGGCATGAAATCGTCAATGAAATACAATTGATGTTGTGTGTAGCATTAAGAAAAACAAGCGGACGATGAGAAGTCAGTCGCAGTATTCACCGTTATATTACACGCGTAGGGGTGTGTGATTCGATACAAACGTGTGCGTGTTGCTTCTTCTGCTTCTCTGCGCTCTTGTACACAATCCCCTACGCTTGTCAAAGATGACCGTTGTATGTTGGCAATATTTCTCCATACGTATAGTTATGAAGCCCTGAGCCCTTTCTCGCCAGCCCCTATCTCATATCTTGTCGCACCCTCACGTATCTCTAGGAGCCCATTGTATGGCCTGTGATAATGATGGACGCTGTTCGGTATGAGTATCAGTATGTATTGGTATACAGCTGTACCGAACAGCAAGAATACCGCGATTGTAGGCGTGTAGTAGCCTCCTATTGGCACTGCATGTACGTGTGCCATTAGCTTTACGTGCGACAAGTGAGGTGGACGTGACGCTGGCCGCTTGCCACTATAAGTCACGAATGAGGCTTACGCACATGCGCGTATGATTATAGAGAAAATGTGAGTGCTCGACCTCGAGACAGGACATGTATGCAAGCGGGATGCACTGGCATCCTGACCACTTCTACACACAGACCTTCTCATAAGAACACTCAGACCTTCTCATAAGAAGGACACACAGACCTTCTCATAGGAAGGAGTCTGATGTCCCATTCAACGTGTTATCGTGAATTCGGGCGCGGACTGAATCTTACTGTCGACAGTGTATCTGCAGAGACATCTTGATGGTGTCCTGGAGATGACGAGAGACTACAGAACAAACTCAAGTGTAGAAATGTGGTGTGTGATCGCTTTGATTCGGAATGGATCGCAGGCGCACACACCTAATAGTATTCGTATAAATTCTACACAAGCTAGCGTCTATAGTATGAGACCGACAAACCTAAAAAATGTAAGATGAGACAGGTCTACAAATCAATGAAATAAAAAGCATGAAGATTATTGAGAACCAGTACTGGAGTCACCCTAAACCCCCATATATATATATATATATGTGTGTGTGTGTGTGTGTGTGTGTGTGTGTGTGTCTTGTGTATGTGTGTGTGTGTGTGTTTTTTTTATATATATATATATGTATGTATGTACGTATGTATGTATGTATGTATGTACGTGTATATGTATGTATGTACATATGTATATGTATATATATGTATGTATGTACGTATGTATGTATGTATGTATGCATATGTATGTATGCATGTATGTACATGTATGTACGTATGTACGCATTGCAATGTATGTATGTGTATGTATATATATATATATATATATATATATATTATTATATGTACATGTACGTACGTACGTACGTACGCACGTACGTACGTACGTACGCATGCATGTATGTACATATGTAATGCACGTGTTATACCATGTATACGTATGCGTAATGCATGTACGTACGTACGTAAATACGTACGCGCACGTACGTATGTACGCATGTACGTATGTATGTACGTACGTACGTGTATGTGGCACGCATGCATGCATGGCATATGTATATGTATACGTGTAATATGTATGTATGTATGTACGTATGTATGCGTATGTGTACGCATGTGCATGTGCATGCACATGTAATGTATGTATGTATGTATGTATGTATGTATGTATGTATATATATATATATATATATATATATATATATATATATGTATGTATATGCATGATATATATATATATATATATATATATATATATATATATATATATATATATATATATATATATGTATGTATGTATGTATGTATGTATATATATATATATATATATATATATATAGGGCAGCTGAATAAAAATTAAAAAAAATATCCCTTTTTTTAAGAAAAATTAAACCTTACCTTTAGGGAAAAGATGCCGGCGCCACGGCACTAGAATTGTATACGTGAAGGGGTAGTCGTAGGTAGCTAGAGCTACTCATATAGGGATGCAATTACAGACATATAATAGACGTACACTAGAGCAGCGACCAGTTCTCTAAAAACAGAATGCCAAAAAATTGAACCTGACAACGATGACAGGGAGAACCACTACAGCGCAGCTACTAACGAAGTCCGTTCAAGAGAGCTGGAGGTCACAAGAATAGATACAAACGTGAACACAAGCTTAGCCCCGGTCAAGGTATTAAAACTCATCGCTAACAAGGCTAACAAGGCTAACGAAGCTAACAAGGCCTCAACTTCCACCACGTGGACGCAGAAAGGTAAGAACGAAACAACGCCTCCCCACACCAGCCAAAACGCACCAATGGGCCAACAGAACCCCAACACAAGTCAAAACGCAATGGGCCAACAGAAACCCAACGAACAAAGCCTACTGGTATCAGTCCTAGGCGACTCACCATTGCAGCCAATAGGGGAAGCACTCACGAACTGTACTTTGTCAATACTTCTGTAGCCCTACAACATCCATCAACAGTCACACTTTTAACTAGCATCCCATGCAACACGCCAACGCTCAACGATTCACCCAACACGTCGGCAACCAATCACGAACAACCAACTCTGATATCAGCCATTATAGCAAAAAAAAAAATGACGTAATACCGCACTAATTGTATGACACAAAACTTAGCGACAGCACCCAAATATTAGATATCAAAAGCCGACAACCCACCGGCCCATATAACACATAATCCACAGAAATCACCTCAAACAGCAGTCGAATCTTTTTGTTATTTACACACAGTACCCACTGATCGAATACACATTCGCCTATCTATCATATTCTCGTCACACGAGTATCAATGAAAGAATAACCGACCGAAATCTCGTCGTAGCTGCAAGGCCCTAGCGGCTTAACTTCGATAGTAACAGTGTTTTGTCAACACCGACCCGAATTGACTCAGCGCATATCTTCCATTGTCGACTCACTTGGCCCAAGCTTCAAACGGGAATTTACTGACCACTTCTTCCCATCAATCTTTCCTGAACCACTACAGCGACTATGAGAGCCATACCATATGTTCATACATTGTAACATACATACTTGTCATTTTTGAAATAAATAATATTATCCCTATCTCCGTGATAGATATCAGGGCGTCATTCCGCCTTATTCGTATACGTGCCGTCGATATACCACTCCTGGGCTTTGAAGTCGAGGGAAAAGTCTACTTTGAACGAGCCGTCCCATATTGTATAAAATAAGTCCTCAAAGTCTCGAGCGCCTTAGTTCTGCTGTTGACAACGGCCTCTACAAAGCTGAACTGCGCAAATGGTGATATGTTGATGATATTATTGCCTTACTTTTCCCTGGCCGAGGTAATGTTGAAGTCACCCGCATGCTCGCTTAATTTTTCAAAATGATCATACCTGTTGCCTTTGAGAAAAACATTCGCTAATGTCACAGAACCAGGATACTTGGGTGCCATCATTTTGCGCACAGTTAGTATCCTTACCACAAAAAGTTCGCAGATCTTGAATCAATTGACATTCTGGTCCGACTGACAAACAGCGACGTCCCACACATTATCTCACTCGCCGGCCGCCTCTTGTGCTTTGCAGCATCCTTTCAGAAGCAGGCCCCTGACAGTACGCGCCTTGTGCACAAAGTAACGTAGGCGGAGATTTAGGACGGACCTGAAGGAGAAATTTAGGACCGGACCAGACGACCGGGATGATTAGTAGAATACAAAAATTTAATAAGATAAATGACTCATCCGAAACGATAGAAACAGGTATTTTCACATTACCCGATGGTAGGGATGATGTAATATATTTCAAAAATTATAAAATACAATGTCTGTATACATGGTATGGCTCTCATAGCCATTGTAGTGGTTCGGGAAAGATCGATGGGAAGAAGTGGTAAGTGAATTTCCGTTTGAAGCTTGTGCCAAGTGAGTCGATAATGTAAGATATGCGCTGGGTCAATTCAGGATGGTGCTGACAAAAACCTGACACCATCGAGTGTGCCATGTATTCGCTTGCTGACCTACTAAGTAGCGTACCCACTTCTGTGGTATGGATCGGGTCTGCACCGTGAATTGCCGTGGAATGGAGCGAGGTTGAGGGTCAATCAATGCGGCACCAGGCCACGGATACACTCGGTGAGTGTATCCGGTATGTGCTGATTGGCCTGAACCGGAAGTATCATAGTCTGAACCAACAAGCGCAATGACTTGGTTTGGACCAGAATTTGGGAGTAGTACTTCAACAGCGTGATAGACCGGGGTATGGAGAATATCTGCTGACATGTCAGAGACGGGTGTGTGTACGGGGGTTATTCTACATGCTGGATGCTGGAGAAGTGTTCGTGGAGGGTCCAGATACCGTGGAAGTCGTGGCGCTTCTGTAATTGCTGGAGGAAGTCAGGGCAAATGGGAGGCATATAGGCTCGGACCTACCAAAATGCGTCGGTATGTCACTCGGGTAGAGACCCTCTCAAATAGCTCGTGGAGACAGTTGATCCAGTTTTCGGGCATTCCAGCGTGGCGCAGGAGTACCCATAGGCGTGGGAGAGCAACCTTGTCGCATGCCTTGGTAATGTCCAGACAGACGTTGTTCCACTCCTATTCCGACTATGTCTCAGATTCCATGGCGGCGAGTGCTTGGGTATGACAGGAGTATCGTGATTTGAAGCCAGCTTGGGTAGCATGGGTAGCAGAGCCGGGGTGGTTCGTTATCAGGTTAAGGAAGCATTTTTCCAAGATGCGTCTGACTATTTGCGTTAGCGTGATAGAGTGGAAGTCAGCGGGGGCGCTGTCAGGAGGCTACAGTTCAGGGCTGCAGGGAAGGTACCCACCTTCAGTAGCTCAGTGAATGCTTCGGCAAGGAGTCTAATCAGTAGGCTAATGGCGTCGGGGCGTCCTAGTGTCGAATGTAAAAATTGAAATTTTGATGGGTGGTGTTTGGAAAAGATGCCAGTACCACACTACCATATTCTAAATCGTGATGTGTAAACTTCGATGTATATTTCTATGTTTTAAACTATGTTATATAAACTAAGATACAATTTAAGTCAGTTAGGATTTATCAGTGGTAGCTTGTGTAAGAATGATCGGGACTGCCTCTTGGTAATAGCCTTAACATCCTCGATCACACAGGAACGTACCTCTAGCTGTTCTTTATTGATTAATTTTCCCTAGAAGTACTAAGTGTTCATGACCACATGTCTAATTTGTAGATAGACATAAGCATGTAAGTCAAGTTAATACATTAGCTAATATATATAAAGTTGCATCTGAAGAAAAGTTAAAAAAAAGAAAACTCTTATTGGATTTTGGAGATTGGTGGGAAGACCAGAACCTGTAAGTAGTAGTTCAGAGTTTATAAAATTTAGTTTATAATATCCTACATCTACTATCGTCTCAAATAGGTCCAAGTAAATGAGTCATACCAACTAAGCTATTGGAGCCATCAAAGTGAATTTAGAACACTTTGGAAATATTGAAAGAAGAACTTGTGTTAACTTATTTTGAATACAAATAAAAACCAATGTGTTATCTCATCTGATCTTGATGTTTTAGACTGACCGGAGGCCGTATTTTTACATGTGTCAGATTTCAACCACACATACAACATCAACCTGACTCAGAATCGATATAACATTCAAACACTCATCATCTGTATGTGCTGCGGAGATAGTGGATTAAATATGCTTTCGTAGCGCCGGGATGTTGTTGGGAGCGGGGGTCGATGGTTTTATCAAATTGGCATTTTCACGTAAGTGTTGCATGTCGTTTTACCTGGGCGACAGCGTCGCTAGGAACGCAAAGGCGGACGACACTGGTGGAGCTTCCACAGCGGTGTGGTTCAGAGACCGGTTTAGTCGGAAAATACCATAGAAAATGGTGGCGATCGAGGAGTGATTGGGCGTGCCAGTAGTTTTCAAATACTGATAGTGATGGGGGTTTGTCGTTAGGGAAAATTGCCCGGAAAAAGAGCCATACCGGAGCTATGTCATCCATTTCGTGAAAAATTTTGTCCGGCATCGCGGCCCATCACTTTCGTCAAAAAATGTGCGGGTAATGGCGGCTGCAGTAGGAGCCGAGAAGCTGGTGGGGTCGGGCGTTTTCGGGGGCTCAGTTTTTTGGGTTTGTCCACTTTTGAGTGATAGCTCGGAGTCTAACTGCTGTCTACACAAAAACGAAAGCAAATCTCGTTCCACATAGGATCGTGATTAATAAATATAGCAGTTGTGCCATTCTCAATGGCACTTCTGACTGAGTTTACTTATTACGACTTAACACTCTTTACTAAGCTTTACTCGGTTTTGACCACAGCCTGGTTTGACTCTTGCGCCACACACATTTGCATCCCATCCGAAGTTTGGCAGGGTATGCAATTCTGGTCAAGTATCGTTCAGAGCTAGTCAGGGACAGCCCTCTTTCTCTGCCCTCATTTTAAAAACCTCACTGTTGCTGTGGACGCATACTACAGTAAGGGAGGCGACGGCGGTGGTTGTTTTTCCACTGGTCAATGGTTCCTCCACGATTGGCAAAAGCACTATAAGGAGCACCATCATCACAAGACAAGGCAGATTACCGCACTATTTTCAATCGCTGCCTTTGATCTTCTCACAGTAGTATACGCTGCTGCTATTTATATTGGACTTCTATGTCGGAGACAACACGCCGTTGCAATAATTTTAGATAACAATGGCACAGTAGCTGTCATTGCTCTCAGAACGAGCCCAACCCCAAAAGTGCTAAGCCTACTTTGTCTTCTGACAGAGACAGGTTACAAACGATGTACACATAACATGTGATTTCATCTCAGGCGTAGAAAACACCATTAGCAGGCGCAATTTTACGCAGTGAGTGGCACACAGCGCGAGCGTTGTTCCCTACCATACAAAACGACGCGAGCACAAGCACATGTAAGCATAGTTTTGCAAATGTAAAGTCGCCGGGGACCTCCTAGCATTTTAGACAGCTCCAGTTTTAGACAGCTCCAGGGTCTGATGATTTATCAGCAGAAATATAAAGCTCCATATGCTGATAGTTCCAAAAAATCAAATCGATTTTACATTGTGTTGCCACTACCTGGGAAACGATCTTCGTGTAACCTATCTTCCATTACTTGGTGCTGGTATGTACAGTCTGGACCTTCAATAATTAATGTATACGATGACATGTGACACCTCAAATACACTGATAACGATCGCATAGCAATTTATTTCTGCAATGAGCTCGGTAACCGGGGCTAAAAAAACAAGCATATGTGCAAGTAATAAACAATTATACGATTCAATAAAAAATAAACGATTGCGATCATTTACACTCGCTTAGTCCACTCATGATTTAAAACTTTGAAAAGAGAAACGACAGTTTCTCGGCAATTTGCTACAGTTTGATCTAACACGATCTTCGCGACTACATGATCGCATTCGTAAATCGTGACGATGAGCGAACCATTGGTAGCCAGAAACATTGCTGCCGAGTATGGGTGTCTAGGTGATAGTGAGAAAAGAACTTCACTGAGTCTGCTACTGTGCCCATAAAATTGCTTTAGCTAAAATGCTCATGCATCTTGCAGTACAGAAGCAATGTTATCATCTCAATGTAGTGTATCGCATCCAGACGAGCTAGTAAAAAATTGATTTGTTTGACAAAATTTCGACACTCCGTTTTTTTTTTGTCTTCCACCCATCGCAGTGCACCCGTTTCTTCGAGGAGGAGGGAAATTGTTGGCTAGACCCGCAGTACTGACACCTGAAGTGTTATTCCGTCATTACTCAGCACTCAACGCACAAACTAGGGCAATATACACGCGGTGTTTAAGCCCACAATAAAATCTCACTGTATCTGACGTCAGCTCAACAAATAATCGACGATAGGTTTCCCTGTTAACATGCGTTACTACCAATAAATGCATAACCAAAATTTAAACTCAGTTGTCACTCAATTGATCCATATCGACGCGCTCTTTTGAACGCCAGCAGACGCGTCAACAGACGTTCCAATGAAAATAAAAGTTGAAGGTTTGCATACGGCACGAAACAATGTCATACACCAGTGCATGCGGGATGCAGAGACAACAGATACATTGGTAGCCTTTTTATATCACTAGCAAACGGATAACTGATTCACAGAGTTTCGTACATGACAAACCGAATCAGGTTATCAGGAGGTGCTCCCGACGAGCATATCGCATTGACAGCTGCTAAGAAGGATTCTCCCGACAGAACACATTAAATGATTATGAGGTTACCACTGCAGATGTAAAGTTTATCGAGTTTCTGAATTGCGGATTTGTCCTGGTCATGATGAGAATAGTCTAGTCTAATATCTTCAAAATGCATTCTATATCTTGGTGATCGTTGACAAATAAAATGCGTAGATAGACATATACGATCAAATGGAGGTGACTTTCATTTGCTGTTTTATGGTAGGTTTGCACAAATACTGGCGCCGAAGTACATGAGATAATTATCAATATAACAATGGATGTACACTGGAAACGGGTGTCGGCAAGTTCTTATATACATTCTTCAAGCCATTCTGTTTTATTTTTTGTTTGCTTTTTAAATTGTTTGTAAGTAGAACGTCGAAACGCTGTGGGTGCAAGGAAAATCAGACCCAAAATAACTTTTATAGGTCACTTGCGCTACACTATCATAAAATTAATATGACTACCTCGCATTATTTTTAACAGCTTTTAAGAGCGAAGGCACGAGAAGTAAGGGCAAGACTTCGTGATGTTCTCATGAACCGTTGCCGGTGGTGTAAAGAACATCCAACCAGGATGAGGTTGTCTATGTCCACGAAACATACACCTCCATATATGCTTTCAGTTTGCAATTACCCCAGTTTATGAGATTGAACCATATAATTGTTAGAACTTTTTGCACTGCGATAGCGTTGATGCCAGATTTTGTACCAAATTTCATGATATCTACTGTTTAGTTTGTGCAATGCAACAAGCGTGTTCTTTCTGTAAACTGACCAGTCTATGAGATTGAACCGTGCATCAACTGTTTTCTAACCCCATTTTAAACTATATTTTCACAGCAATAGTGTTTGTGTGTGTAGAGATGTGGTTGGGTCACATTTTTTCTTTTTGGCAGAACTCATGAGGTCTGCTATGTTACAATAAATAAAACATCGCTGACGTCGATGGGGAACTAAAAGCTCTGAAAAGAAGGGAAATGTTAATTTTATTTTTTTGGGTTTTCGACTTTCGTACTCTTATTTGTTTTGCGAAAGCCGCCCCATGGTTAAACTGCAACTTCATTTTTGGTTCACGTTTGGGTCCAGATATCCAATTTCTTTTTTGGCTGTTGTTCGAATGTGGGGGGGGGGAGGGGTTGGGGGGGGGTTCGACTGCTCGTTTTCTTTTACGTTAATTTCTAATTTTGGGTTTTCGTACCCTTGTTTCTTTTGGGAAAGCGCGCCCCATGGTTTTAAAAGTGCAACTTCAATTTAGGTTCACGTTTCGGTTCAAATTTCCATTTTGTTGTTGTTGTTGTTGTTGGGTGAGCCCCCCATAACCGTATTTCTTCTACTGCTGTATCACATCGTGTTTCTTGTATTGGGCTTTTCTATATTCATGTACAGAGTCGCAAATGGGCATAAAAAGCTTCATTTAATTCCTTATTTGGAATAAATAAAGCTCTGAGGAACCTACTAGCTAAAGCTTTTAGTGATAAAAGTATCCCTGTTACCTTTGAGCAATGCAACAAGCGTACTCGGTCTGTAAATTACTCACAATTTATAAGATTGAGCCGTGTACGGAATTTTGACGTCAAATCGGTGTCTATAACACAACCGTTGGAGCTAAAATTAATAACTCTCCTAAACTGAATCACGCTAGTTTGATAGTCTGTTTATCCACTTGTATATTGGGAGTGGTGTGCTGATTCTGACAGATGTTACCAATACAAGTAAATGTGGTTCAAATACTTTTCTGCAATGTTTGAGTGACCCCTCAAGCGAAACAACGCCAACACTTGCAGCCCGAAAGCAATTTTTGGACCTATTAATATGCAACATCACTATAATTTCAATTTTTGTGCGTCATTTAAAAGCACTTTTGCAGAACGAGCTCATACAAATAATAATTTTCAACGAATAGACTCATATTTCCAGTTGGAATACATCATGTATATTATCCAGTGTTCTTTCGTAATGTAATCAACTGCTGTCGCCAAAAACACGCACAGCGACGCATATAAATCATTTATTAGACTGCTCGTGCTTCTTAAAATAGAGTACTTTCTATTTAATCTGTATCTGGGAGATCTTTCTCTGTGCTTTCTTCTACGTCAGAACGCTAAACTGGAACGGGTTTGCGGAAGTCCAAAACTTGATTATATCCGACTTGATGTTAGTATCAGACAGATAATAGAAAGATAACAAACTTCGAGAAAGATTCTGGTATTTTCTATATTCTGCACAAGTATAAGCGTCTTTTTTTTGAGATGTCTAGCGATGGTTTGAATCAGCGACATTTGTTCTTTTTACTTAGTATAGCGTGTTGATGATCAGTAGCGATAGATTTTAATACTAGATTGGTTTCAATCATGAGCAGCTGCTTGAAAGCGCTAAGTAGATAGCACTGGCTAAATGTGAATATTTTGTTATTCAAATTGAGAGAGGCACAAGCTAAGACAGAAATACAGCGTTTGGCATTGGAATATTGATTTCTTGCTAAATTGAACTATATCCGTATTTTTTTTTCCGTTTCCAGCGGAATAATGAATCAAGATGTTAGAAAAAATTGGACATGAGATAATCTATTGCAAGACAAGGTTTCAACATTTGCATTCGAGGTCAATAGTGGGGGGTTCCTTGCCCGTACACACAGTGCAGTGCCATGGACTAAGGAGTGTGGTAGAATTTGACGAGGCTGTTTCAAGCCCTACTGGTGTCACCGTCTTCTTAAAGTCAGTAGGTTATTAGATGAATATATTAACTGACTCATAGAGTATTAATTACACATATTCAGATACGTACACATATATGTGTACCTGGGTGCTAGTTGGTGTGTGTAATATGCAATTGCCTGTTGAATAGTTCAATATTTTACAGATACGCACATATTAACGACTTTACTGGTGCTATTCTCAGTTCGAAATAGTATCAGTGTAGTAAGTATACGCGAGATAACTGTATCTCAACGTTCTCCCTCCTCAGGGAGGGGGACGTTGTTCATTTATTAGTAATTATAAACAGTAATCCTAAAATGACTGACTCTTAAATGAGTCATTAGTCATGTGCTGTAAAACCAGCAAAACCCTAAAACCCAGTTTAACAGATTATTCTGATAAACTGTAAAACTTGTAATAAACCTAAAATAATCAAATAAATATAAGTACTTGTATTCTGACCACAACCCCCCCCAAACTGAAGCACTGAACAAAGCAGTGTGCCAGTTTCAGAGATGATAGGAATAGCATAGTACCTTATGTGCTGGCATTATCCTCGAGAGCTAGAGCATTGTGCTGGCATTTATCCTCGAGAGCTAGAGCATTGTGCTGGCATTTATCCTCAGAGAGCTAGAGCATTGTGCTGGCATTTTACCTCAGAGAGCTAGAGGACCCGATGTGTACGTCTCGAGCGACCCGTCGTGTTTGAATTCTTGAAGCTACTGTTCATCTGTGTCAGCATATAGGAGTTTGGCAAGTACAATATAGGACTGTATTTGTGTCGGAGAAAAACTGCCAGTGGCAGAAACCGTGCAAACCATTAACCCGCTGTTTCAAAACAATGCCCAAGGAGTTTGATTGATTTCGCTGTGTTATACTCCGAAGCAAGAGTGGCTCATTTAACCTCGCGAGCTTGAGCCGCTGACGATTTTCCCTCGCGAGCTCGAGTGCTAACCGTTTATTCTCGCGAGCTCGAGTGGCTGGTTTATACTCGGGAGCTAGAGTCGCTGCTTTTTATACTCAAGAGCTCGAGTGGCTGGTTTATACTCGGGAGCTAGAGTTGCTGGTTTATGCTCCAGAGCTTGAGCTCGATATCCGAGAACAAAGTTATATTGAAGATAAAGTATTAGAACTGTGCACGTTGGCGCTTACGTGTCCGTGTCTGCGAAGCTTTGTGGTAGGCCGCGATATCGTTGGCATCATCAAAAGCTTCTGCTGTTTCCCACGTTGGTTCGCCTTCTCGCCATCTCACCAGGTATTCTAATTTCCCCGTCTCATCATTCGTACGATGTGTGATAATATGGCGAAACTCAACCCCTCCTTCGGTCCATAAGTCTTCGTTAATTGGTGGGTCTGTGCGTCTATGCACTAAACGGAGGAGTTCCACCCTTACCGGTTTGTTCTTGAATTCTGGTGGGGCGGAACCATCCTTGTTCGCTAACTCGTAGCGTTGGCCGTGTCTAGCTTTGACTACATATGGTCCAAACAATGGCCGCATAGCCTTCGTTGTTCGGCCTTCTGATCGTACCATGACCACATCTCCTTCGTCGAAATGTACCAAGTCGTGAGCATGCAGGCGGTCAAATGTCGTCGTAAGCTTGCCTGTATACTTCTTGGTAATGTGGTGGAGGGTCGGCAATATAGTGTCCTGTAACTGGTCTAATCGTTGTGCCCAGGTGCACTTGAGTTAGCCACAGAGGTTAAGCGGCAATGTGGCACATGTTTGGAATATGACATCCTCGTCAGATTGTGCAGGTCCATTTTTGTTTGCTGTTGGTGGCTGCTTGTCGTCCGCGGAAATAATGTGTGGAGCCCCAAGATGTGTCTGTTGGTGCCCCTCCAGAGCCTGACCTGAGTGCGGAGCGGAGCGTTCCGTATGGGACTGACGACGTTTAGTTCCACGTCGGTCGATATCATCTTCCTTGCGGCGCTCAGGATTCAAGAGTTGCTGTCTACGACTTTGGCGGGGGGTAGGACATGGTTGGTGAGTTGTTTGTCAATGGAGAACTAGAAATGTGTGCGAATGAACTGATAAAGTACTGAATATAAATATCCATTTTCTATTAAATTTCCTCCTTCAAACACATAACGTCTCGACATCGATCTCCGAGGAACTCGTGGGTTCCCTCGTGACTGTTTTATTTCCTACACTAACATAAGTAGTGTGGATAGTCTATCTACTCTAACACTACCAGCTGTCTTACTCTTCATCCCACAATAACATATGGTTGAGTTCCTCATTAGTCGGAGCCACTTCTTGTTCTACTCCTCGCCAGCTCTTGCTCCGGCCTAATGACGGCCTATTCGCAGGACCCTGTTGGGAACTTCCCTCATCGCTCCTCTTTTTTACTCTTCTTACCCGTGATGTCCTTGTCATGTGCTGTTGCGGTTGTTGGAATATGCTTCTTGATCTAAGAACGATTGCTCGTTATTGCACTCCTAAACTAAGCTGCCGTCAACCACACCTTCTGTGCATACTGTTGATCCTCTCCGTTGACCTGATTTATCTGGAAGTTCTAGTGATTTGAGTGTGTTCGCATATCATTTTCACAATTTAACCTTGTATTTACTTGCATCGTTCGTGTTATGTGCGCCCCCACCCTTATATGCTCCTATTAACTCACAGATGCTTACTTGTGTCTCTAATAATCTAGTATGCCGCTGATTCTTTGCGTCATCGTACTAACCGACTCGGTACTAACCATGTACATCTCCCATCTCTACTACACTACTGTGGATCCTAAAGAACTTTCTTCTAACAACTTCTTAAATACAATTTAAGCTCATTAGCTTGCAATTCGATTTGTACTTGTCTCACACTGAAAACAACCTTCCTACCTGTACTCACACATGACTACTTATCTGTGGATTCTGACTGATTGTCTGATTTCGTCATTTGATCGTCGTGAGACTTTCCTTGTTGACCCTGGTTAATGTTCTGCTTGATTGTAATGTTCACTCTTCGGGTTCACTCGTATTAGTAGATTCTTTCTTCATCCTCGTCGTCCACACGTCGTTAATCCAACGACCGGATAATCTAAATCGTTCATTTTGATGCGACATTCTCTGTTCGCATTGTCTTTCAATTGTTATACTTATAACAAAAAAATATGTGCCAGCTACTGACTAATTCATATTCTGTAGCTTTCTCTGTAATTACTAATAAACTAACAACTTCTATGGTAAGTTAAAAATGTAGTACGTATACGCGAGATAACTGTATCTCAACGTTCTCCCTTCTCAGGGAGGGGGACGTTGTTCATTTATTAGTAATTATAAACAGTAATCCTAAAATGACTGACTCTTAAATGAGTCATTAGTCATGTGCTGTAAAACCAGCAAAACCCTAAAACCCAGTTTATCAGATTATTCTGATAAACTGTAAAACTTGTAATAAACCTAAAATAATCAAATAAATATAAGTACTTGTATTCTGACCACATCAGTTCCCACAACAGCTTGATCTATACCGGATTGTGTCGGTGGCTCTACATCATGTCAAACAACTATTGAATTGGCCGGAATCTGAGGCGGCGGTGACAGAGCGATAGCTCTCCAATGGCTTGATGTCGATGCCCATTATGCCAGCGATAACATTATCCGGGATTTTCAAACTGAACGCGCTATACAAATTCCCCGACGAAATGCATATCACTGTACATGTTTGTCGGCTATGCTGGCGGAAACATCGAGAAACCTGGTATTCAGCTTGGCTACCTGAGAGCGTTCTCCTCTCTATTTCTTTTTCTTCAATAGTGGAGAGTTTGATGCCGGAACAAACACAGTAATCGAGAACGAATGTGCGGGTTGTGTGTCGTCGGGCACCGGAGAACCAAAACACGGCGATTAGGGAGCGCCACATGTAGACCCGTCGTATCTAGTACCTAAATGAGCCAGGATGTAAGACCGGCTTGTCGGGTACTGTTGTAAATGGGTTGGCTTGATTTCACAGTGATATATGTTCCTGTGCCGTGCGCTGCCAGGCTGTGCCACCAAAGGTGATGATATCATGGTTGTGTAGAAATACGGCCTCCGGTCAGTCTAAAATATCAAGATCAATTGAGATAATACATTGGTTTTTATTTGTATTTTAAATAATTCAGTACAAACTCTTTTTCCAATATTTCCAAAGTGTTCTAAATTCACTTTGATGGCTCCAATAGCCTGAGTATTTGGTATGACTCATCTACTTGGACCTATTTGAGACATTAGATGTAGGATATTATAAACTAAATTTTATAATCTCCGAACTACTACTTATAGATTTTGGTCCTCCCGCCGATCTCCAAAATCCAATAAGTCTTTTTCTTTTTTTAACTTTTCTTCAGATGAAACTTTATTTATATCAGCTAATGTATTAACGTGACTTACGTTATTATATCTATTTACAAATTAGGCAAGTGGTCATGAACACTTAGTACTTCTAGTGAAAATTATTCAATAAAGAACAGCTAGAGGTACGCCCTGTGTGATCGAGGATATTTAGGCTCTTAACAAGAGGCAGTCCCGATCATTCTTACACAAGCTACCACTGCTAAATCCTAACTGACTAAATTGTATTTTAGTTTAATATAGTTTGAAACCTAGTAATTTCCATCGAAGTTTACATATTTTTCAGTTATTTAGTAGTTACAGTAGTGTACTGCTTCTAGACTGTCTGACATCGATTTACTATCCAGCAAATACTATGGCTAAAGGTACTTCTAAAGGCAAGGGAGCCGCTAGCTCTAAGCCTGCTAAGCCTGCCGAGATTCCTGAGGTCCCTGTGGAAACACCTAGCCTGTCTGGAGTTGAGCCTGCCGAGGAAACTGTTGGGGAAGCCAATTCTGAGGTTGGTACAGAGGATTATTCTGAGGATGACTCGTCGGATCCTAAAGCCTTGGAAGAAGAGGTATCTACTACCGCAGAAAGGCTCGCCAGCGTCCGTGTATCACCTAGGAGTGAAGCTCAGGACCCCAGCTTGCCCCCTGACCACGTGCCGTCAAATATTGGGGATAAACGTCGAAAGGCTGGAAAATTCGTGGATACGAATGTCGGGGACATTATAACTCCACATCTAAAGGACACTCCAGCACAAATCCGGAGTGAAAAGGAAGCATTGGACCTGTCCGAAAATTTTGGTTTCGCCATCGATGGAGAAGCCATTCCATCCAGCTCAAATCTTGGGGCCAAAGTTGAGGACACCATGACTCGACAACGAGTGATTGGATCCTCTCAATCTCGACGCCAATTGAACCGCACTGAAGCGCTCTTGAAGGAGCTAGCGGCAGCAGCAGTTGTGGACCCCTCTATCGTGTCCCACTTGGCTGATATTCTTCCTATACCGAAGAAGAAGAAAAAATCCGGGCCGAGTTTCGAACCCGAGACCTACTGCTGTACCAGCCAGTATGTTTACCACTAAGCCAGTTACCACTGGTGAGAGAGATAATATTTCAAAATTTAATCTCTATAGCTCTGATGCTACCATTGACCATCCTCTTGACAAACCTAACCCTGTCAGAGGATATGATCGTATGGAACTCGATGAGGCTTACCATCCTCGTAATATCGACCCTCATTTGCCAACTAACCCTGGTAATCACGATTTTGGCAATCGCTACACCAGTACCTCGTTAGAGAGTTCCCGCTCTAATCCTGAGGATGAGGAAGTGAGAACCAGACATACTCGTCTCAGGCTATTACGCGCTGGTATGCAAGTCCTTGAGGACCATCTATTGAATGACTCTGACCTTGACGATAGGAAAGCGGATAACATTCGCTATCTAATCGATAACAAGAGAAAGGAAATAGACACCATCTTGGCACTAGCAGCCCGTAGCACTGAGCATGAGCCTCGTGAACACTTAGAACCAAGCTTTATAAAGCAGCTAGGTAACGCGCAGGCTGAGGTCGATTTCTCTACTAATGAGAGTACAGTGGAGACACTGAAGGCCTTCGACCAACTTAAGGAGTCTGCCAGCCTTAAGGATAAGTAGATGATGAATGCCTTTATTCATTTCTGTGAGCCAGGTGAATGGCGAACTATCTTGAAGGCTCATGAGCCCAACTGGAAAGCCCTACCCTGGCACCAGTTGCGTGATAATATACTTAACACCTTTTTTGAAGATGCACGTGACCGTGAACTTCTAGAGTCTCGCAAGTTCTTTTCGAACGATACCACTATTCGAGGTGCTCTAGCTCATATGACACATATGAATACTCGGATGGGTGGTCGTACCTATGCTGGCGAATATTTATTAATTTGTCAGATGATGGAGACTCTGGGAGCTAACCTCTTTAAGAAAGTCAATGATGACATCATCGCCTATGGTGATTTGCGATCTATGCCTTGGTCTGTCTTTGAGAAGATAGTTCACAAGCATACCAATCCCTCTACTAGAGTACTTAGTACCACGAGCTACACCCAGCCCACTAAGCGTAACGCAGTAGAGACTAATACTGCGCGTAGTACTAAGAAACCTCGCACTACTACTGGAGGGGGTACTGGCTCTACTTCTATCGAACCGAAAGGTGAAAAGAAGGTGAGAGCGCCTTGCAAGAAGTGTGGTTACAACCTCACAAAACGTAATGGCAAGTGGAATGGTAGACACGACCCTGTTAAGTGTGCACCAGGCAAGCCAGATTTTGGACACTATATGAAAGAGTGTGCTACTTGCAAGGGTACTAACGGTTGGCACAAAGAGGATTGCAAGGACTTGCCGGACGTTCAAGTTAAGCACTGACAGTACCATATGTGTGCACTAGAGCAAGATTATGAGAAAATGTTCAATAAAATCTATACCAAAGGAGATGAACGTATCTTTCAAACAGTTTTCGTAAATAGAGAAAAAGCAATGGCACTATTTGATCCAGGAGCTGAAGTCTCTGCTATCTCACGCCGAGTAGCCTACGCTACAGATATGGCTGTCCATAACGAAACAACTGATTTAATCTTGGGAAATGGCAAAGCTACTACTTGCGAACAAGCCATTGACTATGCACACATAATGCTGTCAGATAGACGAGAAGTGAAGACTCACCTAATCGTTACTGACATGTCTCAGAAATACGATTTAATTATTGGTATGACTGATCTTCTCAGTTTAGGTATAATACTCACTGGTCTGCCTAATGGGCTAGACCCGAATAAAGATCCTCCGGAAGGTGAAACAAAGGATATGATTCCGCACTTCACCGATATAATTATGGACTTAATTATATAAAACAGGAAGATTGCAATAACTGACTGGTGTATGTTTAAGTTCTCTAATGGGTACGTTAGACTTGACTTAACAAACGTCGACTTCTCTAAGTTAAAGTGTCCTTCACATAACTACGTGAGTTGGAGACACAAAGACGTTGTCAAAACCCAAATCGAAGATTGGTTAAAACAGGGTCTAATTGAAATCAATTATGATGCAACCCCAGTTAACTTAGCTCTCTTAGCGGTCGATCAATATAAATCTGATGGAACGTTTAGTAAAACAAGAGTAGTACTAGACCTGTCGCCAATCAACAAACTAATTCCGCAACATAGTTTTCTCTTACCTAAGATAAGCGAGATACTACGCAAAATGGAGGGTGCGACTATCTTTTCCAAGATAGACTTAAAAGCTGCATTCCATCAACTACAGATATATGAGCCTCATAGGAAATACTTTTCCTTTACTTGGCAAGGTAAGAAGTACCAGTTTAAAGGTGCACCTGAAGGCTTACACATGTTACCTTCTTTCTTCCAACAAGTTATGATGGAACTATTTGCGGACCTGTCGTATAACGTATCAGTCTATTTAGATGATATAGTTATCTTTACAAAGACAGCACATGAACATGCTAAACTCGTTAAAGAAGTCTTAAAGCGACTTAATCATGCTAAACTTAAGATTAACGAAGACAAGTGTTCTTTTGCTAAAGATACTATACACTTACTTGGCTACAAAGTATCTGCAGCAGGGGTAGAAATTGATCCTGGCAAGAAACAGTTTCTGTTGGATTTATCAACACCAATTACTGGAAGAGATGTGAACTCTGTGTGTGGGTTTGTTAACTTCTTCTCGGATTCGGTACCGCATCTTTCTCATTACTTAAAGCCTTTCAGTCACCTACGGCTGCACAAAGGACCTTTGGGAAAGCTTTGGACTAAAGAATGTGATGATGCATTTAAACTAGTCAAAAGTAAAGTAATGGACGCACCCATCATGCAGTACCCTGTGGATGGTGTCCCATTCCAAGTAGCAACCGACGCTTCAGATCGAGCGGTAGGTGGAGTGCTTTACCAAACGATAAATGGTAAACCGCGCTACATACAATTCTTTAGCAAGAGTTATAATAAGAGTCAACGGAATTACCCTACCGTTAAACAAGAGCTCCTTGCTATAGTTACTGCGCTAAGACAGTTTAAAGACTACCTTTATGGAAGTTACTTTACTGTCGCCTGTGATCAAAAGTCTTTAACATACTTAAAAGATATGAACCCTGACTCACAGTTGGTGAGCCGCTGGCATGACATTATTGCCAAGTTCGCTTTTAATATAACACACATACCAGGAATACATAACCATCTTCCTGACATGCTCTCTCGACTTGTGCCCGACTACCAGAAAACAGTCAAGGAGTTATTAGCAACCGATTGGATGCTAAATAAGAAATGGTTTAACCTCGCTCAATCACGATGGGGTCCATTTACTGTTGATATGTTCGCCGCAGAACATAACAAACAGGTTTCTGAATATAGGTCGTTGACTCATCCTAAAGGTGATGCATTTCAGCTTGACTTATCAAAGCATAATGCGTGGGCTAACCCACCTTGTCAACTTATCGCACAGTTGTTAAATTATATTAATATTACTAAATCTACCATTACGCTGTGTTGTCTCTTACGTAACTCCGACCCATGGATACGTGATTTAATTAATATGATTCAAGACGAACCTATTTATGTCGACCGTGAAACCGACACGTTCTTGTATCAGGGATCCTATTCTATTAAGAAGACACCTTGGAAACACACCATTGTTTGTCGCATCGGTCCTGCAGGTACCACTAAGTGGAAACCCTCAACCGAATTCTTAGCTAAACTAGAGGAGTCTAAAGAGTTTGAACAAAAGCTCAAGACTCGTACAACACATGCACCCAATAAGATTGCAGTCGAGGTAATGCCGATTGAAACGGCATTAGATCGTAAAAACATGGAACTAGCTAAGGCCATGGATCAAAGACTCAAAACTCTAAGAGAACCTGAAGCTCGCACTCAACTACTTAAAGCGCTGCTTAAAGAACAGCCAGGAGTTGCGATACAACTGAAGAAGATACTTCAACAATCTAATGTTGTCAATTATGTATCTCAGGAGTCTACCCCTCCTGATACTGAGGTTGCCCATTCCAACAGGACTATGGTTCATCCAGCCAGCGTTACGCAGAATCTGACTGACTTAGAATCGCTCGAAAGTAGAGTTAAAATTATACATAATTTAACGCATCGAGCATATGAGCATACTTACAAAATGGCTATTCGTGCAGGGCTTGATCACCCGGCGCTGAAAGAAACCATACGTGAAGTATACCGACGCTGTACTGATTGTGAAAAGAACCAGATCAAGCGATACGGTTGGGCACCCCTAAAAAGTGTGACAGAAGACCAACCGATGCGCCGAGTCATAGTCGATTTGGTTAAACTCCCGCGATCCAAGCATACTGGCGATGTATATATCTGTCATTTCTTATGTGTGGCTTCGGGCTATAACTTGCTTTATGCAATACCGAACAAACGTCCACAAACAGTGGCAGAATTATGCTATCACGTCTTTAATGACTTCGGTTTCCCCCGAGTACTATGTTCTGATAACGGTAGTGAGTTTTGTACCGACGTAATGGAGGCACTTATACTCGTATCAGGCATGTCCCATATGCGTGGTGTTCCTTACAAAACTCAAACGCAGGGTGCAAATGAGACACGTCATAGAGAACTTAAGAAACTCTTGCGTACCGCACTAGACGACGTTGAGGATATGTGGCCTTATCATTTGAAATGGGTTCAGACTCAAATGAATAACTGCATGAATCCTCAAACTGGAACACTCCCGTTTCACTATTTCTTTGGCCGCTATAGTGAATTACAAGCAACGTTTGATAAAACTGCGCCCGAGAAACACGCTACCCGTGGCTACAAAAGATCGAGCATATGCAGAACGTTGTTTACCCCTGTTTACTCGAGCACAAGAATCGCGTCCTACTTAAAGCGTATGACCGATGGAATAACACTAAGAACATTGTTCAGTTCAAAGTCGGCGATTACGTTAACATTATAAATCGAAACGCCAACGTTACCGAACTCTCTTCTAAGACGATAGGACCTTTTGTTATTTCCTACCATGATGAGAAGAGTGATACTTACGAAGTGAATAACATTGATGGTACTAGCGCAACTAATCTAGGCACTCACCGTATCCCTACCTCCGAGCTCTCATTCGCTCGCTCATTTGATTCTGATGTACCAGTTATGGAGTCACAAGTCAAAGATATAATTGACAAAACATCCGAAGACGGTTACACTTACTACAAGACCCGTTTCATGGATGGGACAGTAAGCTTGGCTAACCTCCGATGCATTTCGTGAATCTCGCGACTTTCTTCGTATCTTTAATAAGAAATGGAATAAGCGTTTACATAAGAACACACGAGATAAACAAAAGGGTTTCCTCAGGTGACTACAAACCCTGACGGATCTGAAATTCCCTATTTGCCACCTACTTCCTACGTGACTAAACTTTCTGATCTGCTTACCAACAGTGCAGAAAATTGTTCAAACTTACTTACTAATGAAGAACAGCCTTTGGCTATTACCTTACCAAATAATAAACGTAAGGCGCCTACATCGGAAATGGTTACTGGACCAAATACTAAACGACATAGAGTACATCATGAGTCTTGAACTCGTACATATAGGCACATACTTACTCGATAAGTCATGACCGAAACCGTTTTTACTTTGGTTTCGCTTTACCAACTAAATCATATTTTAACGTACGTTCGTAGTTCTAAAAGCTACTGGGGGCTATGTAGAAATACGGCCTCCGGTCAGTCTAAAATATCAAGATCAATTGAGATAATACATTGGTTTTTTTTTATTTGTATTTTAAATAATTTAGTACAAACTCTTTTTTCCAATATTTCCAAAGTGTTCTAAATTCACTTTGATGGCTCCAATAGCCTGAGTATTTGGTATGACTCATCTACTTGGACCTATTTGAGACATTAGTATATGTAGGATATTATAAACTAAATTTTATAATCTCCGAACTACTACTTATAGATTTTGGTCCTCCCGCCAATCTCCAAAATCCAATAAGTCTTTTCTTTTTTTTTAACTTTTCTTCAGATGGAACTTTATTTATATCAGCTAATGTATTAACGTGACTTACGTTATTATATCTATTTACAAATTAGGCAAGTGGTCATGAACACTTAGTACTTCTAGTGAAAATTATTCAATAAAGAACAGCTAGAGGTACGCCCTGTGTGATCGAGGATATTTAGGATCTTAACAAGAGGCAGTCCTGATCATTCTTACACAAGCTACCTTTGCTAAATCCTAACTGACTAAATTGTATTTTAGTTTAATATAGTTTGAAACCTAGTAATTTCCATCGAAGTTTACAGTTGCGCGCATAACTGTTGACTGTTGTGCGGATCTGACGGGTCTGATCTGATGTGCATCCCTCATGAGGACACAATTCCAGTAAACGAAGGAGCTTGGTTTCTGGTTTGCACCGTGGTGTTGATGTTATGCTTGGTAGCATAATTACTTCAGAGTTGGGAGGCTACGGTAGTTTTCATGAGTACCCGCAGACAACACTCCATTAAGCAGTTGGTTCCACTGTCACCACGCTGAGCGCGATATATGACCGCATTGGCATGCTGCCGTTGGGAACGTAATAAAACCACTCCGCGTAGTAGTGTAGGAGAACGACCATGACCAGTTTTTCTGATGCTAAAACTAGGTAACGGACCACTACAAACTATAGTATAGTTGACTCCTCGCCGTGACGAATGACGTGAGGCCACCATTGGTCCTCTGCCAAATTGAAATAACGATTACTCCTCAGCCTAAGAAGCGATTGAGGTGTTCCAAGATCTGACCGATCATCGTCTCTGGTGGAGCTTCGCACCAAGGTTGAATCACATTTGTCGTGGAATCGATTTGCGAACGTTACATGTCTGTGATAAACTTTACATCTGGAAGTTGTAGCCGTCCGGGTGAGTGTACACTGTTGGATTCGGTGGAATGTGCCATTTCTGGAACAGTTGTAGAATTGTTTCTGATGTTACAGCCCAGTGATACTGAAGTAACCTGCCGCTGTGCGAAAGCATACCGGCTGCTAAATTTAGTTTGCCTGGCATGTATCCGAGGGACACCAACCAGGGAGTTTGTTCACGTGGCAGAACCACACTAGTCTGTGAGATTGTGCATTCTTGACTGGCTTCTCTCCTTGTGCAGCCTATAAAGCGCAATGCTGGCATATGTGAGGCAGACGGGTCGTGTTGTCGATATTTGTGTTGTTGGCGAAGAACTCGGAGGCCAGAATGAGCGCCTTTAATAAGCCCGAGTAAGGTAATTTGCCAGAGTTTCTTTGTTGGGATTTTAAGTCCTGGCGAATGTGTACGTTTTCTGCTGCAACCGGAACGTGGCACCGAAGGCAGCTTCGAGGAGTCGGAGATTATAATTGTTTGGTGGCCGGGCAGCCAAATTTGACGGTATTCGAAGATCTCTACTAAAACCAAACGCTCTCTATCTTATCGAAAGTCACTACAGATAATTAAACTCGGTAGTAGCGGCTCTATAGTGTTGATTGCTGGAGGTCGGTAATAAAGAAAGAAGACCACGACGACCACCCGTCAGAGCCGGCAGCGTCTGCAGCCGACAACTATATGGCGACTATGCAGAAGCACGACCTCAAGCGGAGAACCCCTTGGCACGAATTGGGTTGAAAGTTCATGAATATTGTTGCAATGAACCTAACATTCTTCCGACAGTTGTTTCAAGAGATCGTCGACATACAGTATTATTCGTATGCCTCTTGCTCTTGTTATTTTTTATTATTATGTCCATCAGTTGATTGGGTTATGCGGGGAAGAACCTTGCCCCATCGGCAACGCTAAGCTGGTACGTCCAGGCGGGGTTTATAAAAGTGGTTCTGTCTGGAAAATGAGCGTGGCCCTGACACCACACTGCCGTTGCAGAGCTCTCAGTTTCAATACCGGTGCTACAGTCTTCGTTAGTTGGGACCAGACACTCCAAGACGTTATCGAAGTACTCTGAGGTTAAGGCTCCGGTAATATGTGCAACCGAAGCCCGTGTAAAGAATTTATATCTTGTACCAAGAACAGCGCAGTTTCATTTTTTTAGATTTCAATTCAAATTCTTAATAGCTGCGTCACGAAGATTAACTATTGTGGCTGGGGCTTGGTGGTTTACATTTATAGCCATGACAAGGGATGCTGATGATTGTTATAAGAGCCAACGCTTGTACTTATTAAGTAGTAGGAAATATGGACCAAGAAGTGTGCGCACTTCACCGTCCTTATACTTCTTTTTGAACAGGATTATGAAAAAGAACATTAATGTGAATATTGTTTTGTTTCCCAGTGGCCATACTTGCTCATTCCTGTTGCCCCTAATGGCGTCTCTACTCCTGATGAAA
>LUCW03000010.1:0-14279 GCA_001586965.3 Sphaeroforma sirkka | reverse complement strand
TTGAGTTATATATTTCCACTTTTGAAGTTATATATTTCCTTTTGAGATTTATATGTTTCTTTGAAAGTTATATATATTTCACTTTTAGATTTATATATTTTCACTTTTGAAATTTATATATTTCACTTTTGAGTTATATATTTCACTTTGAAATTTATATATTTCACTTTTTGAAATTTATATATTTCACTTTTTGAATTTATATATTTCACTTTTGAGTTTATATATTTCACTTTTTGAGGTTTTATATTTCACTTTTATATATTTCACTTTTGAAGTTTATATATTTCACTTTTGAAATTTATATATTTCACTTTTTGAAATTTATATATTTCATTTTGAAATTTATATATTTCACTTTTTTGAAATTTATGTATTTCAAGCACATCTCAAACCATGACACTCGAAATCTCACTTTAGACGTGAACACAACATCAACAGTGCGAAAGTGAACGCCAAACAATAGAAACACCCAAACCCCCAAAATCGCCAAGAAAATTTCCACACCAAGAATTGAACACGTGACCACCACATCAACAAAGTACCGAAATACCACTAGACCACAGCCGGTTGATTTTGGCCGGCAAAAGGCCTAGTCATAAGTTTGACGACGCCATGGCCGGGGCCATACCTCTTACGGGGGACGATCTAGCAAGCCTGATCCGAGCGACAATGGAAACAGCACTCAAGCCGATCAACGTGAAGATATCTCAACTAGAGGAAAATGTCAATAAGGTACGTACATCTGAGAAAGGCAACACCAAGGTAAGTGGTGAGAAAAGTGTTGAAGAGCGCCTGAATAGACTTGAGTCTGCTTATAGTCTCTTACAAGAACAGAACAATCAACTCAAAGTAGAGAATGAACAGCTCAAACGCAAACTACACCAAGCAACCAACACAACAGACACACATACACCTATGCCAACCATGAACACCACTGATTTCCCCAATTTGGGCGAATCACAATCGGACCCAGAAGCAAAGGCCTGGACCGAAATCATTTAAAGAAATGCTCAATCAAACTAGAAGCCCATCCTCTCGCGAGGCACAGGAAGCTCTCTTTAAGCCAAGCAAACCCCCATCTATTTGGGATTGTCAGGATCACTGGGAGCTCTCTGCACTATACTTTAACTGCAACACTCACGCTTTAGAGGATGGATCACTTCCAACCAACAAACACCTATCGAAATGGCTATGGAACTTTCACTTATTGAAAAATATCCCATCTTACACGCTTCGTATCTTTACAAAGATCGAAGCGCAGTTGAATTAGTCGTTCCTGCACGCTTTAATTCTAAAACCAAACAGATTCTATTAGCACGCGGCTGGCGTACAAACAAAGGCGCCGACCCTATGAATGTGACCAATCCTATCGCAATCAATGGAGCACGTACTCGTTTAACCACCGCTTATAAAAAGTGCACTAGAACGTGAGAAATGTCCACCCCAGTACCCTAGAGTGCTCGCATACCTGCTCAGTAGAGTACCCGACGATCCAACACAGCCTAAATCTAAAGCAAATTCTACAGATTCCGAAACAACAACCACTAGTTCCAATATAACAAATACACTCGCCATAACTATTAGTTCGCCCGCAGATATACAAACATCTGCTAGGTCAGAGAGTGATCATATGGAAGTACAATCAGAGATCACTAAATTATCGACATACCTCAAACGTAAGTGTCAAAGCGATAGCGATAACGAACGAGCTAGAACTAGACTCGAAGGCAATGATGATGAATCGTTAGATACTCTATCTGAAGATGAATTAGTCGCAGTCTTAGGAGATGGGTTTAACTCACCACCAATCAGTGATCCAGAAACGAGAAAGGAACTCTCTGACTTTATACAAAACCCGTACTGATAGTAAGATGAAATCGCAATGAGTGACATTCTCGTGTATTATGTCAATCTAAATTCTCTAATGAATGTAGCTAAACAATACGAAATAATACGCTCACTTTGCAGTCAATGCGATGCCCTGTGTTTAGTAGAGACCTGGGGTTATACCGATCGTTTGAATGCTGTGTGTAATAATACTAATACAAATCTGATCTACGCCTCACCGCCTTCGGCCAGTGCTCATCGCGGGGGCAGAAATAACGGTGTTGCCGTGATTAGTAGACACAATGCATATCAATTTAGATTCCACGCTTTTAGTCAATATTTCGTGGCTTTCACGTTTCGCGCAGTGACTGTTGCTTGTGTATATTTGGCGCCATCCCTAGGGGATGATGTATATAATGTGCTATTATCTCTGAATTGCAAACCACACGTGTTGTGTGGCGACATGAATTTTCGTGATATCGAATATGGCGACGATAAAATCATTTCTCCTGCGCGCAGAGAATCGATTGAATTCTACACACGACTACATAGGCTAGATCATGTACTCCCATCGCAATCTGGGAATATACGGGTCGATCACGTATATGCACAAGCACGCACAAAGACATCACTATCTCTTATACGTTGTAAAGATATCGGGCTCAGGACAGACCACGAGTGGGTATTTGCAATACAAATTGAATCACCAGATACTCAGACAGTACACACTAAACCTGCAGACATAGAATGTATGCCATCTCAGGGCTACAACAGATATCGCATTCGAACCTATAACTGCAAAAAAAATGTGCGCTATACACGTACATTTTGCGCCAGAATTCGGGTGTTTGCTAAGACATGGATCAAACGAGTTCAGAACTCAGATCAGAATGATATCAAAATCATATACGACTCTATAATCAATCAGTTTTGGAAACGAGCACAAGGCTGTTTCTACGGTTACTTCTTAGAAAGTAATCCTCATAGATCATGCACACCCCTCCGCTCCACAGAACGAGTACTCAATGATGCTATAGTCAGGTTGTTCTCTAAACAGCGAAAATCTAGAACAAGACAACCCACTATACCAAATACCACAGAACCAACTGCACATATTATTAGTTCGTTTTTTAGAAAAGTTATTCAACAGAGATGCCTTCTACAAGATACCAGAGAAAACACACTCAGAATTTATCCCGATAGACCATGATGTTTTCACTACAGGAAATATTATGGATGCAATTTTGAGATACGATAGTCGAAAAGGCTCAGGCCCGGATGGCATACATATCGATCTCTTAAAAGCTGCAATAGAACCGTACCCTAGAGGCCACAAAGACCAGGGGAAACCCAATCCCAAATCGCCAATTCTCAAGGTGTTGCACCTGTTATTCACTAAGATACTTCACACGGGAGAGATACCTGATGCATGGCTATGCACTCTTATAGTACCTATCCCTAAGATTGATATACCGTTAGGTCCAGAGCAATTCCGACCTATAACGCTCACCCAGATATTAAGACGCATCTTCCAAATCGTGTTGCTCAGTCATATTAACAAATTAGATGCATTTAAAACACACAAAAGACAAGGTGGATTCAAATCCGGCTATTCTTGCTTTACACACGCACTGACATTACACGAATATATAAACCAGGCCAATCCTACAGATGCACCTACACATCAGATATTCCTAGACATTAAGAAAGCATACGATTCTGTGCGATTGGACAGGCTGTGGCGTTTACTACACAATAGACATGTACCCACACAACTCATCAGTTTGTTCAAAAAATATGTATCTCAATGTGACTTCGCGTTACGTACGTACCAGCAAGTGTTGGGTCCAAAATTCGCTCGAAAGAATGGATTGACCCAGGGCGACCCAATAGCCCCTACATTATTTAATATATATATAGACCCACTTTTAGACAGTCTCGAGAAAGTCGACCCCAATGGGTTTCTCGGTTGGGTAGATGACATGTCACTATACAATCGAAACACCCTGAAACTACAGCAGTGTCTTAATCTCGCAGCCGTGTGGGGCAGACGTTCTGGTGTTGAGTTCCACCCACTAAAGTCACTATACATAGCACCAGAAAACCCAAAGGACCGATTTACATTTGTGCTCGATCAATGTAGTATACAATCCACTAAGACTGCACGATACCTTGGGTTCCCAATGAGCCCAAAAGGAATCAATATAGTAGAGATGCTTGCAAATAGAACCACCACGCTTAGTAATGCAATAACCGATAGCGGTCCTTTCGGCTTTCGAGCTGGGGATCACTTGCACCCGCATAACAAGCTGATGATTTTTCGAGTGTTTATACTCTCCAAAATCACTTATGGACTCTGTTTTATCCCTTTAGCCGATAAATCACTCACTGAAGTGATAGACAAACAGTTGTTCCAACTCAATTTTGTGCTCCATCGTGCTGTAGGGTATATTACATCCACAGCGGCACAGAAAGACCCGCCTAAGAGTTTCACACCTACTATGCGTAATTCGATCAAATTTTGTGGCTTGCTTGATGCTCAGGCACTGTGTGAGTGGCAATGTGTAAGTTTAATCAATCATATTAGTAGAATGTCAATCAGAAATCCACTGCAAGACTATATGAACAAACGCAAGTCCGTTTTCACCCCGATGGGACTCACCATGCTCGCTCGCGAGAACATCTATTTTATCCATATTATAAACTATACAGACAATTGAAGATTTTCTATACCAAAAAAAGACCCCAAACAAGGAAGAAGGTGCGCTACACCGCGAGGCAGCACGCGAGCTGAGATTTCGGCTCATCTACCCCGGCGAAGAAGAACGCTACCGATTCGACACACCGCTGGAACATCACAGCTTCAGCAGTCTTCTCTTCCGAGTTCCGACGATCTTCCTGTTCTACATATTACACAGGTTCTGTTTCACGCTAGAAAAGACCCCGGCAGGTCTCGCATGCATCGGCTGTAGCGCTAGAAAGTTCACTCCCACACACTTTACATGTCCCTTCGTGTTAGAGTTTGTGTCAAAACTGATCGCACCACAGAAAGGCGTAGTAGTTAATAAGACACTGCTAGATGCACTTAGTAGTCGCAAGCGCTATACAGACATGCTAACGATTCACGATCAACTAGTATATATACACAAGGGACCGATAGAACCAAACATACTCATAGAAAAAGTGTCTCCAGTGCCGCGTTTCATGACTACTGTAGTTCATACGTTACGTGTAAATGGCGCACACCCAGGCAATGAATTTATATGGCCATCACTGGCTAGTATAGATCGTGGCCAGCAACCCAATAGAGTACTGTGGATTGATAATCCGCAAATAGATTTCAATACGCTTCACCCAGAGGCAGCAGCGTACATAATCACACCACAGTATTGGAAACGCACACTACCCCACCACCACATTCACCCCTGTTCGATATAGATCAGATTTAGAAAAACAACATCCCAATAGATATCACTCTCCTATATCACTAGCAGTCTAGATCCACCTGATTTTACTAAGTGTTGGCAAATATGCCTACGACAGATTTGCATTGACTTGAAGCTGAATAGCAATTATATCAACAAACATCCTGCGATGAAACGCCCACCTCCTAGAACACATCCGCCCTAAGCGCCTACCGGCAGACACAGCTGCAAATCGCAACCCGGTGATGCGGTAGTGAGTCCGAGACAGTAGTGCCGCTACTGGTCTCTCTCTCATATTCAGTAACACGAAATGCAAATCGGTCATAGTATATTCTCAGCACTTGTTTCCAACCAGTTAGGATTTACAAACTACTACTAAAAAACAACCCATAGAACTACATACCCAAAGAAACCAAGCCACATAGCAAACTAAACGCAGCGCAACAACTCAGCCATTAGACAGTTCAGTTAGCCTCTACCTGAGAAAACAGGGATTAAGGCACAAACTGCGACACCTGCCGGCCGCCACAGGTCTTCGGACACAAGCCATTGTATATAGCAATAGCGTGTAAACAAATAAAGGTACCTAAACCCTAAAAACTAAACCCTAAACCCTAAACCCTAAACCCTAACCCTAAACCCTAAACTCTAAAACTAAAACCCTAAACCCTAAAACCCTAAACCTTAAAACCCTAAACCCTAAACTCCTAAACCCTAAACCCTAAACTCCTAAACTTAAACTCCTAAACTCCTAAAACCTAAACTAAACTTTAAACTCCTAAAACTCCTAAACCTTAAACCTAAAACTCTAAACTCTAAACTCAAACCTTTAAACTCCTAAACCCCTAAAACCTAAACTCCTAAACTCCTAAACTCTTAAAACTCCTTAAACCTTAAAACTCTAAACTTAAAACTCCTAAACTTTAAACCTAAACCCTTAAACTCTAAACCTCCTAAACCTTAAACTCCTAAACTCCTAAACTAAACCTAAAACTCCTAAACCCTAAACTTAAACTCCTAAACCTCTAAACTTTAAACCCTAAAACCCTAAACCCTAAAAACCTAAAACCCCAAAACCCTAAAACCTAAAACCCTAAACCCTAACCCTCTGGATACATTCTTTCCACTGCTGCACACAAAAAAGACCCCAACAAAAGCCACACCAACTATGCTGAAACAAATTCAATTCTGTGGACTCCTCAACGCATCGGGCATTATGCACTTGGCAGTGCGTGAGTCTTATAAATCATATAACTCTTATGTCACACAGAAATCCTCTACAGGAATATCTGGGCAAACAAGCAAACCATATTCACCCCTATGAGACTCACTATGCTCGCTCGCGAGAACACATACTCACTACCTCCGTTCATAACATATACAGGAAACTGAAACAAGCATACACAAACAGAAAAAACAAAACAAAAGGAAAGCGCACTACACCGACAAGCGGCTCGCGAACTCCGATTTGGACTCATCTACCCAGGCGAGGAAGAGCGGTACCGACTCGACACGCCACTCGAACATCACAGCTTCAGCAGTCTCTTATTCAGAGTACCAACGATCGTCGCACTGTACGTCACGAACAGGTATATGTTCACGCTAGAAAAGACCCCGGCAGGTCTCACATGCATTGGCTGCAGCAAAACACCTTTTCACCACATCACACTTCAAGTGTCCCCTCGTGCTGCCCTACATGTCCAAACTCATCTCACCAAAGAAAGAGATTGTAGTTGATAGCAACTTACTTGACGCCCTTAGCAACCCGTAAGCGCTACACAGACATGCTCACACTACACGACCAGCTGGTGTACTTGCACAAAGGACCCATACCACCCCAAGTACTGCTGAACTGTGTGTTCCCAGTGCCACGGTTCATGACCACAATAGTACACACTCTCCTCGTAGACTCAGAACACCCACAGAACGATTATACTTGGCCTTCGTTAGACCGCAGACGTCGTTTCGAACAAGCCCACAGAACACTGTGGCTAGATAACCCGCAAATGGACTTCAACACACTACATCCAGAGGCTAGCGCCTATATAGCGGCGCCCCAGCACTGGACACGCAAACTCCCGAACCACCACATACACCCCCTGTTTGACATTGACCAGGACTTAGACAATGACATCCCAATAGACATTACACTATCCTACATATGTAGTAGCGTGACTCCGCCTGACTTGATCAGACGCTGGCGAATATGCCTGCGACAAATATGCATTGACCTGAAGTTGAATAGCACATATATCAACGAACACAGCGCGATGAAACGCCCCCCGCCCCGCCCACACCCTCCTCCTGAATGCCTACCGGCAGGCACAGTCGCACATCGCGACCCGGTGATGTAGGTAGTGAGTATGATACACTGGTGAGCCACTGTATCATACCTCATATTCAATGAAACGATATGCATATCTGCCACAGCTTACTCACACAGACTCTGTGTCAATCCAGTTACGGTAGTCAAACGCCCACACCACTAACAAAACTACAGCCAAAGAAAACAACTCAACAAGTACAACAACCACAGACCGCACAAGACTCAGCCCCTAGATAGTCCAGTTCGCCCTCCCCTGAAAAGCAGGGTCACGGAACTGCCAACACCTGCCGGTAGCCACAAGTCCACCCCGGACATCAGGCATTGTATATAGCAATAGCGTGTAAACAATAGTAGTATTTTTCTAACCTAAACCCTAAACCTTAAACCCTAAACTTTAAAACCCTAAACCCTAAACCCCTAAAAATCCTAAACCCTAAACCCTAAAATCGGTCTACTTAGCACCACACCTAGGAAATGACGTATACAAAACTTTAATGGCACTCAACTGCAAACCTCATGTGCTAGTTGGAGATATGAATTTCCGCGATACAGAATATAATGACTTCCTCATTAAATATCCCGACCGTAGAAAATCTATCGAATACTATACTCAGCTACACCAAATGGACCATATAACACCAAACCAATCAGCAAACATACGTGTTGATCACGTCTACGCTCAATCACGTACGAGAACACTGCTCACACTCATCAAAGCCGCAGACATTTCACTCAAAACCGATCATGAATGGGTGTTTTCACTCAACATTCAATCACCAGACATACAACACCCCAGTACTATGCCTACATCCATAGAATGTATGCCAGCACACGGGTACAACAGATACCGAATTCGAACTTATAATTGCAACAACCCGCGCTACGCAAATACCTTTCGAGCAAGAATAAGAGCTAACTCTAAGTCATGGCTACGACTTATCCAGAATGCAAATCAAGACAAAATCACATCAGTATATGATACGATAGTTAACAAGCTATGGAAAGTAGCACAAGGCACATTCTACGGTTACTATCTGGAAAACAACCCCCACAGATCCCACACACCATTGCGCGCTACCGAGCGTATCCATAATACCACCATTGTGAAATTATTCACTAAAAACAAAAGAAATCACTGTCCAAACAACCATCAATACCCAACACAACAGAACCAACAGCACACATCATTAGCTCATTCCTGCAAAAAAGCTATTTAACCAGAAAATACCTTACAAAATACCAGAAGAAACCCATACTGAATTCATACCTCTCGACCAAGATATCTTCACCACCGCACATATCATGCAAGCCATACTAGCATATGATAGCCGGAAGGGCTCCGGCCCGGACGGAATACATATTGATATTCTCAAAGCAGCTATCGAAGTCTCATCCCATAGGACACGATCAGGAGGGTAAACCAAATCCCAAGTCACCAATTCTTAAAGTCCTCAATTACCTGTTCAACAAGATACTACATACGGGTAACGTGCCGTCAGCCTGGCTGTGCACGCTTATCGTGCCCATTCCCAAAACTGAGGTACCCACAGGGCCAGAATTCTTTCGACCTATAACGCTCACACAGATACTGCGTCGTATCTTTCAAATAGTACTGCTGAGTTACATGAATCAGCTGTCTGCCTTTAAAACACATAGCAGACAAGGCGGGTTCAAATCAGGCTACTCTTGCTTCACACACGCCCTCACGCTACACGAATACATCAATCAATCAAGCCCTACAGCCCAACACACCCACCAGGTATTCCTGGACATTAAGAAAGCATATGACTCAGTCAAACTTGACTGCCTCTGGCGCCTTCTACACAATCGACGGGTACCCACCCCATTGATCACCCTCTTCCAAAACATGTACCATAATGTAGTGTCTCGTATTACATATCAACAAGTCCTCGGGCCTATATTCACACGTGCTCATGGTCTAACTCAGGGTGATCCAATCACCCCACACTCTTCAACATATACATTGACCTGCTACTTGATAGCCTTGCTAAAGTCGACCCCGAGGCTTCCTTGGCTGGGTCGACGACCTAGCATTATACAACCGCGATCACACCAAGTTGCAACTAGGCCTCAACCATGCTTATGTATGGGGCAAACGCTCCGGTGTTGAATTCCACCCAAAGAAATCGATATATGTAGCACCGCAAAATCCCAAACTAGCACACAAGTTCATGCTCGACTGAATGGTATAGATGCACACCCCACTGCTAGATACTTGGGATTCCCTATGGGACCCAAGGAATAGACATTGTACAAATGTTGGAAACACGCATCAATACTCTGAATGAATCCATAAGCCACAGCGGCCCCCCTTTGGCTTCCTGTTGGGACCCACCTACACCCACACAACAAGCTCATGATCTTCCGAGTATTTATACTTCCAAAATCACTTACGGTCTTGCTTTCATCCCACTATCACACTACTCACTCACATCACAAATCAATACACAACTCGACAAGCTCGATACCGTAATCCATAAGGCCTCTGGATACATTCTTTCCACTGCCGCACACAAAAAACCCCAACAACAAAAGCCACACCAACTATGCTGAAACAAATTCAGTTCTGTGGACTCCTCAACGCATCGGGCATTATGCACTTGGCAGTGCGTGAGTCTTATAAATCATATAACTCGTATGTCACACAGAAATCCTCTACAGGAATATCTGGGCAAACAAGCAACCATATTCACCCCTATGAGACTCACTATGCTCGCTCGCGAGAACATACATCACTACCCTCCGTTCATAACATACAGGAAACTGAAACAAGCATACACAAACAGAAAACCAAACAAAAGGAAAGCGCACTACACCGACAAGCGGCTCGCGAACTCCGATTTGGACTCATCTACCCAGGCGAGGAAGAGCGGTACCGACTCGACACGCCACTCGAACATCACAGCTTCAGCAGTCTCTTATTCAGAGTACCAACGATCGTCGCACTGTACGTCACGAACAGGTATATGTTCACGCTAGAAAAGACCCCGGCAGGTCTCACATGCATTGGCTGCAGCAAAACACCTTTCACCACATCACACTTCAAGTGTCCCCTCGTGCTGCCCTACATGTCCAAACTCATCTCACCAAAGAAAGAGATTGTAGTTGATAGCAACTTACTTGACGCCCTTAGCACCCGTAAGCGCTACACAGACATGCTCACACTACACGACCAGCTGGTGTACTTGCACAAAGGACCCATACCACCCCAAGTACTGCTGAACTGTGTGTTCCCAGTGCCACGGTTCATGACCACAATAGTACACACTCTCCTCGTAGACTCAGAACACCCACAGAACGATTATACTTGGCCTTCGTTAGACCGCAGACGTCGTTTCGAACAAGCCCACAGAACACTGTGGCTAGATAACCCGCAAATGGACTTCAACACACTACATCCAGAGGCTAGCGCCTATATAGCGGCGCCCCAGCACTGGACACGCAAACTCCCGAACCACCACATACACCCCTGCCTTTGACATTGACCAGGACCGATTTTAGGGCCTTTAGGGCCCATGGGTTTTAGGGTTTAGGGTTAGGGCCCAGGGGGTTTTTAGGGCCCAGGGGTTTAGGGCCAGGGCCTCCCAGGGCCCAGGCCCAGGGCCCAGGGCCCAGGCCTTTTGGGGTTTAGGCCAGGGCCCAGGGCCCAGGGCCCAGGGCCCAGGGCCCAGGGCCCAGGGCCCAGGGCCCAGGGCCCAGGGCCCAGGGCCCAGGGCCCAGGGCCCAGGCCCAGGGCCCAGGGCCCAGGCCCAGGGCCCAGGGCCCAGGCCCAGGCCCAGGGCCCAGGGCCCAGGGCCCCCAGGGCCCAGGGCCCAGGGCCCAGGGCCCAGGGCCCAGGGCCCAGGGCCCAGGGCCCAGGGCCCAGGGCCCAGGGCCCAGGGCCCAGGGGCCCAGGGCCCAGGCCCAGGGGGCCCAGGGCCCAGGGCCCAGGGCCCAGGGCCCAGGGCCCAGGCCCAGGGCCCAGGGCCCAGGCCCAGGGCCCAGGCCCAGGGCCCAGGGCCCAGGGCCCAGGCCCAGGGCCCAGGCCCAGGCCCAGGGCCCAGGGCCAGGCCAGGCCCAGGGCCCAGGGCCCAGGCCCAGGGCCCAGGGCCCAGGGCCCAGGCCCAGGGCCCAGGGCCCAGGCCCAGGGCCCAGGCCCAGGCCCAGGGCCAGGGCCCAGGGCCCAGGGCCCAGGCCCAGGCCCAGGCCCAGGCCCAGGCCCAGGGCCCAGGGCCCAGGGCCCAGGGCCCAGGCCCAGGGCCCAGGCCCAGGCCCCAGGGCCCAGGGCCCAGGGCCCAGGCCCAGGGCCCAGGCCCAGGGCCCAGGCCCAGGCCCAGGGCCCAGGGCCCAGGGCCCAGGGCCCAGGGCCAGGGCCCAGGCCCAGGCCCAGGGCCCAGGGCCCAGGCCCAGGGCCCAGGCCCAGGCCCAGGCCCAGGCCCAGGCCCAGGCCCAGGGCCCAGGCCCAGGGCCCAGGCCCAGGGCCCAGGGCCCAGGGCCCAGGGCCCAGGGCCCAGGGCCCAGGGCCCAGGGCCCAGGCCCAGGCCCAGGGCCCAGGGCCCAGGGCCCAGGGCCCAGGGCCCAGGGGCCCAGGCCCAGGGCCCAGGGCCCAGGCCCAGGCCCCAGGCCCAGGGCCCAGGGCCCAGGGCCCAGGCCCAGGGCCCAGGCCCAGGGCCCAGGCCCAGGCCCAGGCCCAGGGCCCAGGGCCCAGGGCCCAGGGCCCAGGGCCCAGGCCCAGGCCCAGGGCCCAGGGCCCAGGGCCCAGGGCCCAGGGCCCAGGCCCAGGGCCCAGGGCCCAGGGCCCAGGGCCCAGGGCCCAGGCCCAGGCCCAGGCCCAGGGCCAGGGCCCAGGGCCCAGGGCCCAGGCCCAGGCCCCAGGCCCAGGCCCAGGCCCAGGCCCAGGGCCCAGGGCCCAGGCCCAGGGCCCAGGGCCCAGGGCCCAGGGCCCAGGGCCCAGGGCCCAGGGCCCAGGGCCCAGGGCCCAGGCCCAGGGCCCAGGGCCCAGGGCCCAGGGCCCAGGGCCCAGGGCCCAGGCCCAGGGCCCAGGGCCCAGGGCCCAGGGCCCAGGGCCCAGGCCCAGGCCCAGGGCCCAGGGCCCAGGCCCAGGGCCCAGGGCCCAGGGCCCAGGGCCCAGGCCCAGGCCCAGGGCCCAGGCCCAGGCCCAGGGCCCAGGCCCAGGGCCCAGGGCCAGGCCCAGGGCCCAGGGCCCAGGCCCAGGCCCAGGGCCCAGGGCCCAGGCCCAGGGCCCAGGGCCCAGGGCCCAGGGCCCAGGCCCAGGCCCAGGCCCAGGCCCAGGGCCCAGGGCCCAGGGCCCAGGCCCAGGCCCAGGGCCCAGGCCCAGGGCCCAGGCCCAGGGCCCAGGCCCAGGCCCAGGGCCCAGGGCCCAGGGCCCAGGCCCAGGGCCCAGGGCCCAGGCCCAGGGCCCAGGGCCCAGGGCCCAGGGCCCAGGCCCCAGGCCCAGGGCCCAGGCCCAGGGCCCAGGCCCAGGCCCAGGGGGCCCAGGCCCAGGGCCAGGGCCCAGGCCCAGGCCCAGGCCCAGGCCCAGGGCCCAGGCCCAGGGCCCAGGGCCCAGGCCCAGGGCCCAGGGCCCAGGGCCCAGGGCCCAGGGCCCAGGGCCCAGGCCCAGGCCCAGGCCCAGGGCCCAGGGCCCAGGGCCCAGGGCCCAGGGCCCAGGGCCCAGGGCCCAGGGCCCAGGGCCCAGGCCCAGGCCCAGGGCCCAGGCCCAGGCCCAGGCCCAGGCCCAGGGCCCAGGGCCCAGGGCCCAGGGCCCAGGGCCCAGGGCCAGGGCCCAGGCCCAGGCCCAGGGCCCAGGGCCCAGGGCCCAGGCCCAGGGGCCCAGGCCCAGGCCCCAGGGCCCAGGGCCCAGGCCCAGGGCCCAGGGCCCAGGGCCAGGGCCTGAGGGCCCAGGGCCCAGGGCCCAGGGCCCAGGGCCCAGGCCCAGGGCCCAGGCCCCAGGGCCCAGGCCCCAGGGCCCAGGGCCCAGGGCCCAGGGCCCAGGGCCCAGGCCCAGGGCCCAGGGCCCAGGGCCCAGG
The DNA here is from genome assembly GCA_001586965.3 of Sphaeroforma sirkka. NCBI lineage: Eukaryota > Ichthyosporea > Ichthyophonida > Sphaeroforma > Sphaeroforma sirkka. The sequence goes on along the minus strand of LUCW03000010.1, from coordinate 669 downwards.
GCCCAGGCCCAGGCCCCAGGGCCCAGGGCCCAGGGCCCAGGGCCCAGGGCCCAGGCCCAGGGCCCAGGCCCAGGGCCCAGGCCCAGGGCCCAGGGCCCAGGCCCAGGCCCAGGGCCCAGGGGCCCAGGGCCCAGGGCCCAGGGGGCCCAGGGCCCAGGGCCCAGGGCCCAGGCCCAGGGCCCAGGGCCCAGGCCCAGGGCCCAGGCCCAGGGCCCAGGGCCCAGGGCCCAGGGCCCAGGGCCCAGGGCCCAGGGCCCAGGCCCAGGGCCCAGGGCCCAGGGCCCAGGGCCCAGGGCCCAGGCCCAGGCCCAGGCCCAGGCCCAGGCCCAGGGCCCAGGGCCCAGGGCCCAGGCCCCAGGGCCCAGGCCCCAGGCCCAGGGCCCAGGGCCCAGGCCCAGGGCCCAGGGCCCAGGGCCCAGGGCCCAGGGCCCAGGGCCCAGGGCCCAGGGCCCAGGGCCCAGGGCCCAGGGCCCAGGGCCCAGGGCCCAGGGCCCAGGGCCCAGGGGCCCAGGGCCCAGGCCCAGGGCCCAGGCCCAGGCCCAGGGCCCAGGGCCCAGGGCCCAGGGCCCAGGCCCAGGGCCCAGGGCCCAGGGCCCAGGGCCCAGGGCCCAGGGCCTCAGGGCCCAGGGCCCAGGGCCCAGGGCCCAGGGCCCAGGGCCCAGGGCTCAG
>LUCW03000009.1:0-42556 GCA_001586965.3 Sphaeroforma sirkka | reverse complement strand
AGAGGTTTAACCATATTCAATGGCTTATCTAGTTCGAGAGATTGCGTTATTTCTAGAGGTTTAACCATATTCAGTGGCTTATCTAGTTCGAGAGATTGCGTTATTTCTAGAGGTGTAACCATATTCAATGTCTTATCTAGTTCGAGGGATTACGTTATTTCTCGAGGTTTAACCATATTCAGTGGCTTATCTAGTTCGTATTCAATGGCTTATCTAGTTCGAGAGTTATTTCTAACCATATTCAGTGGCTTATCTAGTTCGAGAGATTGCGTTATTTCTAGAGGTTTAACCATATTCAATGGCTTATCTAGTTCGAGAGATTGCGTTATTTCTCGAGGTTTAACCATATTCAGTGGCTTATCTAGTTCGAGAGATTTGCGTTATTTCTAGAGGTTTAACCATATTCAATGGCTTGCGTTATTTCTAGAGGTTTAACCATATTCAATGGCTTATCTAGTTCGAGAGATTGCGTTATTTCTCGAGGTTTTAACCATATTCAATGGCTTATCTAGTTCGAGAGATTGCGTTATTTCTAGAGGTTTAACCATATTCAATGGCTTATCTAGTTCGAGATTGCGTTATTTCTAGAGGTTTAACCATATTCAATGGCTTATCTAGTTCGAGAGATTGCGTTATTTCTAGAGGTTTAACCATATTCAATGGCTTATCTAGTTCGACAGATTTCTCTAGAGGTTTAACCATATTCAATGGCTTATCTAGTTCGAGAGATTGCGTTATTTCTAGAGGTTTAACCATATTCAATGGCTTATCTAGTTCGAGAGATTGCGTTATTTCTAGAGGTTTAACCATATTCAATGGCTTATCTAGTTCGAGAGATTGCGTTATTTCTAGAGGTTTAACCATATTCAGTGGCTTATTTATTCGAGAGATTGCGTTATTTCTAGTTTTAACCATTTCAATGGCTTATCTAGTTCGAGAGAGATTGCGTTATTTCTAGAGGTTTAACCATATTCAATGGCTTATCTAGTTCGAGATTGCGTTATTTCTAGAGGTTTAACCATATTCAGTGGCTTATCTAGTTCGAGAGATTGCGTTATTTCTAGAGGTTTAACCATATTCAGTGGCTTATCTAGTTCGAGATATTGCGTTATTTCTAGAGGTTTAACCATATTCAATGGCTTATCTAGTTCGAGAGATTGCGTTATTTCTAGAGGTTTAACCATATTCAATGGCTTATCTAGTTCGAGAGATTGCGTTATTTCTCGAGGTTTAACCATATTCAGTGGCTTATTTAGTTCGAGAGATTGCGTTATTTCTAGAGGTTTAACCATATTCAGTGGCTTATCTAGTTCGAGAGATTGCGTTATTTCTAGAGGTTTAACCATATTCAATGGCTTATCTAGTTCGAGAGATTGCGTTATTTCTAGAGGTTTAACCATATTCAATGGCTTATCTAGTTCGAGAGATTGCGTTATTTCTAGAGGTTTTAACCATATTCAGTGGCTTATCTAGTTCGAGAGATTGCGTTATTTCTAGAGGTTTAACCATATTCAATGGCTTATCTAGTTCGAGAGATTGCGTTATTTCTAGAGGTTTAACCATATTCAATGGCTTATCTAGTTCGAGAGATTGCGTTATTTCTAGAGGTTTAAACCATATTCAGTGGCTTATCTAGTTCGAGAGATTGCGTTATTTCTAGAGGTTTAACCATATTCAGTGGCTTATCTAGTTCGAGAGATTTGCGTTATTTCTAGAGGTTTAACCATATTCAATGGCTTATCTAGTTCGAGAGATTACGTTTTTTCTAGAGGTTTAACCATATTCAATGGCTTATCTAGTTCGAGAGATTGCGTTATTTCTAGAGGTTTAACCATATTCAGTGGCTTATCTAGTTCGAGAGATTGCGTTATTTCTAGAGGTTTAACCATATTCAGTGGCTTATCTAGTTCGAGAGATTGCGTTATTTCTAGAGGTTTAACCATATTCAATGGCTTATCTAGTTCGAGAGATTGCGTTATTTCTAGAGGTTTAACCATATTCAATGGCTTATCTAGTTCGAGAGATTGCGTTATTTCTAGAGGTTTAACCATATTCAATGGCTTATCTAGTTCGAGAGATTGCGTTATTTCTAGAGGTTTAACCATATTCAATGGCTTATCTAGTTCGAGAGATTGCGTTATTTCTAGAGGTTTAACCATATTCAATGGCTTGGCTTATCTAGTTCGAGAGATTGCGTTATTTCTAGAGGTTTAACCATATTCAGTGGCTTATCTAGTTCGAGAGATTGCGTTATTTCTAGAGGTTTAACCATATTCAATGGCTTATCTAGTTCGAGAGATTACGTTATTTCTCGAGGTTTAACCATATTCAGTGGCTTATTTAGTTCGAGAGATTGCGTTATTTCTAGAGGTTTAACCATATTCAATGGCTTATCTAGTTCGAGAGATTGCGTTATTTCTAGAGGTTTAACCATATTCAATGGCTTATCTAGTTCGAGAGATTGCGTTATTTCTAGAGTTTAACCATATTCAATGGCTTATCTAGTTCGAGAGATTGCGTTATTTCTAGAGGTTTAACCATATTCAGTGGCTTATCTAGTTCGAGATTGCGTTATTTTCTAGAGGTTTAACCATATTCAGTGGCTTATCTAGTTCGAGAGATTGCGTTATTTCTAGAGGTTTAACCATATTCAGTGGCTTATCTAGTTCGAGAGATTGCGTTATTTCTAGAGGTTTAACCATATTCAGTGAAACTGGCTTATCTAGTTCGAGAGATTGCGTTATTTCTGAGAGGTTTAACCATATTCAATGGCTTATCTAGTTCGAGAGATTGCGTTATTTCTAGAGGTTTAACCATATTCAATGGCTTATCTAGTTCGAGATTGCGTTATTTCTAGAGGTTTAACCATATTCAGTGGCTTATCTAGTTCGAGAGATTGCGTTATTTCTAGAGGTTTAACCATATTCAGTGGCTTATCTAGTTCGAGATTGCGTTATTTCTAGAGGTTTAACCATATTCAATGGCTTATCTAGTTCGAGAGATTGCGTTATTTCTAGAGGTTTAACCATATTCAATGGCTTGTTTAGTTCGAGAGATTGCGTTATTTCTCGAGGTTTAACCATATTCAGTGGCTTATCTAGTTCGAGAGATTGCGTTATTTCTAGAGAGTTTAACCATATTCAAGTGGCTTATCTAGTTCGAGAGATTGCGTTATTTCTAGGATGTTTAACCATATTCAATGGCTTATCTAGTTCGAGAGATTACGTTATTTCTAGAGGTTTAACCATATTCAATGGCTTATCTAGTTCGAGAGAGATTGCGTTATTTCTGGTAGAGGTTTAACCATATTCAATGAAGCTTATCTAGTTCGAGAGATTGCGTTATTTCTAGAGGTTTAACCATATTCAGTGGCTTGTCTAGTTCGAGATTGCGTTATTTCGAGAGATTGCGTTATTTCTAGAGGTTTAACCATATTCAATGGCTTATCTAGTTCGAGAGATTGCGTTATTTCTAGAGGTTTAACCATATTCAGTGGCTTATCTAGTTCGAGAGATTGCGTTATTTCTAGAGGTTTAACCATATTCAATGGCTTATCTAGTTCGAGAGATTGCGTTATTTCTAGAGGTTTAACCATATTCAATGGCTTATCTAGTTCGAGAGATTGCGTTATTTCTAGAGGTTTAACCATATTCAGTGGCTTATCTAGTTCGAGAGATTGCGTTATTTCTAGAGGTTTAACCATATTCAATGGCTTATCTAGTTCGAGAGATTGCGTTATTTCTAGAGGTTTAACCATATTCAATGGCTTATCTAGTTCGAGAGATTGCGTTATTTCTAGAGGTTTAACCATATTCAATGGCTTATCTAGTTCGAGAGATTGCGTTATTTCTAGAGGTTTAACCATATTCAGTGGCTTATCTAGTTCGAGAGATTGCGTTATTTCTAGAGGTTTAACCATATTCAATGGCTTATCTAGTTCGAGAGATTGCGTTATTTCTAGAGGTTTAACCATATTCAATGGCTTATCTAGTTCGAGAGATTGCGTTATTTCTAGAGGTTTAACCATATTCAGTGGCTTATCTAGTTCGAGAGATTGCGTTATTTCTAGAGGTTTAACCATATTCAATGGCTTATCTAGTTCGAGAGATTGCGTTATTTCTAGAGGTTTAACCATATTCAATGGCTTATCTAGTTCGAGAGATTGCGTTATTTCTAGAGGTTTAACCATATTCAATGGCTTATCTAGTTCGAGAGATTGCGTTATTTCTAGAGGTTTAACCATATTCAATGGCTTATCTAGTTCGAGAGATTGCGTTATTTCTAGAGGTTTAACCATATTCAGTGGCTTATCTAGTTCGAGAGATTGCGTTATTTCTAGAGGTTTAACCATATTCAATGGCTTATCTAGTTCGAGAGATTGCGTTATTTCTAGAGGTTTAACCATATTCAGTGGCTTATCTAGTTCGAGAGATTGCGTTATTTCTAGAGGTTTAACCATATTCAATGGCTTATCTAGTTCGAGAGATTGCGTTATTTCTAGAGGTTTAACCATATTCAATGGCTTATCTAGTTCGAGAGCGTTATTTCTAGAGGTTTAACCATATTCAGTGGCTTATCTAGTTCGAGAGATTGCGTTATTTCTAGAGGTTTAACCATATTCAGTGGCTTATCTAGTTCGAGAGATTGCGTTATTTCTAGAGGTTTAACCATATTCAATGGCTTATCTAGTTCGAGAGATTGCGTTATTTCTAGAGGTTTAACCATATTCAATGGCTTATCTAGTTCGAGAGATTGCGTTATTTCTAGAGGTTTAACCATATTCAATGGCTTATCTAGTTCGAGAGATTGCGTTATTTCTAGAGGTTTAACCATATTCAATGGCTTATCTAGTTCGAGAGATTGCGTTATTTCTAGAGGTTTAACCATATTCAGTGGCTTATCTAGTTCGAGAGATTGCGTTATTTCTAGAGGTTTAACCATATTCAATGGCTTATCTAGTTCGAGAGATTGCGTTATTTCTAGAGGTTTAACCATATTCAATGGCTTATCTAGTTCGAGAGATTGCGTTATTTCTAGAGGTTTAACCATATTCAGTGGCTTATCTAGTTCGAGAGATTGCGTTATTTCTAGAGGTTTAACCATATTCAATGGCTTATCTAGTTCGAGAGATTGCGTTATTTCTAGAGGTTTAACCATATTCAGTGGCTTATCTAGTTCGAGAGATTGCGTTATTTCTAGAGGTTTAACCATATTCAATGGCTTATCTAGTTCGAGAGATTGCGTTATTTCTAGAGGTTTAACCATATTCAATGGCTTATCTAGTTCGAGAGATTGCGTTATTTCTAGAGGTTTAACCATATTCAATGGCTTATCTAGTTCGAGAGATTGCGTTATTTCTAGAGGTTTAACCATATTCAGTGGCTTATCTAGTTCGAGAGATTGCGTTATTTCTAGAGGTTTAACCATATTCAATGGCTTATCTAGTTCGAGAGATTGCGTTATTTCTAGAGGTTTAACCATATTCAATGGCTTATCTAGTTCGAGAGATTGCGTTATTTCTAGAGGTTTAACCATATTCAGTGGCTTATCTAGTTCGAGAGATTGCGTTATTTCTAGAGGTTTAACCATATTCAATGGCTTATCTAGTTCGAGAGATTGCGTTATTTCTAGAGGTTTAACCATATTCAATGGCTTATCTAGTTCGAGAGATTGCGTTATTTCTAGAGGTTTAACCATATTCAATGGCTTATCTAGTTCGAGAGATTGCGTTATTTCTAGAGGTTTAACCATATTCAGTGGCTTATCTAGTTCGAGAGATTGCGTTATTTCTAGAGGTTTAACCATATTCAATGGCTTATCTAGTTCGAGAGATTGCGTTATTTCTAGAGGTTTAACCATATTCAATGGCTTATCTAGTTCGAGAGATTGCGTTATTTCTAGAGGTTTAACCATATTCAGTGGCTTATCTAGTTCGAGAGATTGCGTTATTTCTAGAGGTTTAACCATATTCAGTGGCTTATCTAGTTCGAGAGATTGCGTTATTTCTAGAGGTTTAACCATATTCAATGGCTTATCTAGTTCGAGAGATTGCGTTATTTCTAGAGGTTTAACCATATTCAATGGCTTATCTAGTTCGAGAGATTGCGTTATTTCTAGAGGTTTAACCATATTCAGTGGCTTATCTAGTTCGAGAGATTGCGTTATTTCTAGAGGTTTAACCATATTCAATGGCTTATCTAGTTCGAGAGATTGCGTTATTTCTAGAGGTTTAACCATATTCAATGGCTTATCTAGTTCGAGAGATTGCGTTATTTCTAGAGGTTTAACCATATTCAGTGGCTTATCTAGTTCGAGAGATTGCGTTATTTCTAGAGGTTTAACCATATTCAGTGGCTTATCTAGTTCGAGAGATTGCGTTATTTCTAGAGGTTTAACCATATTCAATGGCTTATCTAGTTCGAGAGATTGCGTTATTTCTAGAGGTTTAACCATATTCAATGGCTTATCTAGTTCGAGAGATTGCGTTATTTCTAGAGGTTTAACCATATTCAGTGGCTTATCTAGTTCGAGAGATTGCGTTATTTCTAGAGGTTTAACCATATTCAATGGCTTATCTAGTTCGAGAGATTGCGTTATTTCTAGAGGTTTAACCATATTCAATGGCTTATCTAGTTCGAGAGATTGCGTTATTTCTAGAGGTTTAACCATATTCAGTGGCTTATCTAGTTCGAGAGATTGCGTTATTTCTAGAGGTTTAACCATATTCAGTGGCTTATCTAGTTCGAGAGATTGCGTTATTTCTAGAGGTTTAACCATATTCAATGGCTTATCTAGTTCGAGAGATTGCGTTATTTCTAGAGGTTTAACCATATTCAATGGCTTATCTAGTTCGAGAGATTGCGTTATTTCTAGAGGTTTAACCATATTCAGTGGCTTATCTAGTTCGAGAGATTGCGTTATTTCTAGAGGTTTAACCATATTCAATGGCTTATCTAGTTCGAGAGATTGCGTTATTTCTAGAGGTTTAACCATATTCAATGGCTTATCTAGTTCGAGAGATTGCGTTATTTCTAGAGGTTTAACCATATTCAGTGGCTTATCTAGTTCGAGAGATTGCGTTATTTCTAGAGGTTTAACCATATTCAGTGGCTTATCTAGTTCGAGAGATTGCGTTATTTCTAGAGGTTTAACCATATTCAATGGCTTATCTAGTTCGAGAGATTGCGTTATTTCTAGAGGTTTAACCATATTCAATGGCTTATCTAGTTCGAGAGATTGCGTTATTTCTAGAGGTTTAACCATATTCAGTGGCTTATCTAGTTCGAGAGATTGCGTTATTTCTAGAGGTTTAACCATATTCAATGGCTTATCTAGTTCGAGAGATTGCGTTATTTCTAGAGGTTTAACCATATTCAATGGCTTATCTAGTTCGAGAGATTGCGTTATTTCTAGAGGTTTAACCATATTCAATGGCTTATCTAGTTCGAGAGATTGCGTTATTTCTAGAGGTTTAACCATATTCAGTGGCTTATCTAGTTCGAGAGATTGCGTTATTTCTAGAGGTTTAACCATATTCAATGGCTTATCTAGTTCGAGAGATTGCGTTATTTCTAGAGGTTTAACCATATTCAATGGCTTATCTAGTTCGAGAGATTGCGTTATTTCTAGAGGTTTAACCATATTCAGTGGCTTATCTAGTTCGAGAGATTGCGTTATTTCTAGAGGTTTAACCATATTCAATGGCTTATCTAGTTCGAGAGATTGCGTTATTTCTAGAGGTTTAACCATATTCAATGGCTTATCTAGTTCGAGAGATTGCGTTATTTCTAGAGGTTTAACCATATTCAGTGGCTTATCTAGTTCGAGAGATTGCGTTATTTCTAGAGGTTTAACCATATTCAGTGGCTTATCTAGTTCGAGAGATTGCGTTATTTCTAGAGGTTTAACCATATTCAATGGCTTATCTAGTTCGAGAGATTGCGTTATTTCTAGAGGTTTAACCATATTCAATGGCTTATCTAGTTCGAGAGATTGCGTTATTTCTAGAGGTTTAACCATATTCAGTGGCTTATCTAGTTCGAGAGATTGCGTTATTTCTAGAGGTTTAACCATATTCAATGGCTTATCTAGTTCGAGAGATTGCGTTATTTCTAGAGGTTTAACCATATTCAATGGCTTATCTAGTTCGAGAGATTGCGTTATTTCTAGAGGTTTAACCATATTCAATGGCTTATCTAGTTCGAGAGATTGCGTTATTTCTAGAGGTTTAACCATATTCAATGGCTTATCTAGTTCGAGAGATTGCGTTATTTCTAGAGGTTTAACCATATTCAATGGCTTATCTAGTTCGAGAGATTGCGTTATTTCTAGAGGTTTAACCATATTCAATGGCTTATCTAGTTCGAGAGATTGCGTTATTTCTAGAGGTTTAACCATATTCAGTGGCTTATCTAGTTCGAGAGATTGCGTTATTTCTAGAGGTTTAACCATATTCAATGGCTTATCTAGTTCGAGAGATTGCGTTATTTCTAGAGGTTTAACCATATTCAATGGCTTATCTAGTTCGAGAGATTGCGTTATTTCTAGAGGTTTAACCATATTCAGTGGCTTATCTAGTTCGAGAGATTGCGTTATTTCTAGAGGTTTAACCATATTCAATGGCTTATCTAGTTCGAGAGATTGCGTTATTTCTAGAGGTTTAACCATATTCAATGGCTTATCTAGTTCGAGAGATTGCGTTATTTCTAGAGGTTTAACCATATTCAATGGCTTATCTAGTTCGAGAGATTGCGTTATTTCTAGAGGTTTAACCATATTCAGTGGCTTATCTAGTTCGAGAGATTGCGTTATTTCTAGAGGTTTAACCATATTCAATGGCTTATCTAGTTCGAGAGATTGCGTTATTTCTAGAGGTTTAACCATATTCAATGGCTTATCTAGTTCGAGAGATTGCGTTATTTCTAGAGGTTTAACCATATTCAGTGGCTTATCTAGTTCGAGAGATTGCGTTATTTCTAGAGGTTTAACCATATTCAATGGCTTATCTAGTTCGAGAGATTGCGTTATTTCTAGAGGTTTAACCATATTCAATGGCTTATCTAGTTCGAGAGATTGCGTTATTTCTAGAGGTTTAACCATATTCAATGGCTTATCTAGTTCGAGAGATTGCGTTATTTCTAGAGGTTTAACCATATTCAGTGGCTTATCTAGTTCGAGAGATTGCGTTATTTCTAGAGGTTTAACCATATTCAATGGCTTATCTAGTTCGAGAGATTGCGTTATTTCTAGAGGTTTAACCATATTCAATGGCTTATCTAGTTCGAGAGATTGCGTTATTTCTAGAGGTTTAACCATATTCAGTGGCTTATCTAGTTCGAGAGATTGCGTTATTTCTAGAGGTTTAACCATATTCAGTGGCTTATCTAGTTCGAGAGATTGCGTTATTTCTAGAGGTTTAACCATATTCAATGGCTTATCTAGTTCGAGAGATTGCGTTATTTCTAGAGGTTTAACCATATTCAATGGCTTATCTAGTTCGAGAGATTGCGTTATTTCTAGAGGTTTAACCATATTCAGTGGCTTATCTAGTTCGAGAGATTGCGTTATTTCTAGAGGTTTAACCATATTCAATGGCTTATCTAGTTCGAGAGATTGCGTTATTTCTAGAGGTTTAACCATATTCAATGGCTTATCTAGTTCGAGAGATTGCGTTATTTCTAGAGGTTTAACCATATTCAGTGGCTTATCTAGTTCGAGAGATTGCGTTATTTCTAGAGGTTTAACCATATTCAGTGGCTTATCTAGTTCGAGAGATTGCGTTATTTCTAGAGGTTTAACCATATTCAATGGCTTATCTAGTTCGAGAGATTGCGTTATTTCTAGAGGTTTAACCATATTCAATGGCTTATCTAGTTCGAGAGATTGCGTTATTTCTAGAGGTTTAACCATATTCAGTGGCTTATCTAGTTCGAGAGATTGCGTTATTTCTAGAGGTTTAACCATATTCAATGGCTTATCTAGTTCGAGAGATTGCGTTATTTCTAGAGGTTTAACCATATTCAATGGCTTATCTAGTTCGAGAGATTGCGTTATTTCTAGAGGTTTAACCATATTCAATGGCTTATCTAGTTCGAGAGATTGCGTTATTTCTAGAGGTTTAACCATATTCAGTGGCTTATCTAGTTCGAGAGATTGCGTTATTTCTAGAGGTTTAACCATATTCAATGGCTTATCTAGTTCGAGAGATTGCGTTATTTCTAGAGGTTTAACCATATTCAATGGCTTATCTAGTTCGAGAGATTGCGTTATTTCTAGAGGTTTAACCATATTCAGTGGCTTATCTAGTTCGAGAGATTGCGTTATTTCTAGAGGTTTAACCATATTCAATGGCTTATCTAGTTCGAGAGATTGCGTTATTTCTAGAGGTTTAACCATATTCAATGGCTTATCTAGTTCGAGAGATTGCGTTATTTCTAGAGGTTTAACCATATTCAGTGGCTTATCTAGTTCGAGAGATTGCGTTATTTCTAGAGGTTTAACCATATTCAGTGGCTTATCTAGTTCGAGAGATTGCGTTATTTCTAGAGGTTTAACCATATTCAATGGCTTATCTAGTTCGAGAGATTGCGTTATTTCTAGAGGTTTAACCATATTCAATGGCTTATCTAGTTCGAGAGATTGCGTTATTTCTAGAGGTTTAACCATATTCAGTGGCTTATCTAGTTCGAGAGATTGCGTTATTTCTAGAGGTTTAACCATATTCAATGGCTTATCTAGTTCGAGAGATTGCGTTATTTCTAGAGGTTTAACCATATTCAATGGCTTATCTAGTTCGAGAGATTGCGTTATTTCTAGAGGTTTAACCATATTCAGTGGCTTATCTAGTTCGAGAGATTGCGTTATTTCTAGAGGTTTAACCATATTCAGTGGCTTATCTAGTTCGAGAGATTGCGTTATTTCTAGAGGTTTAACCATATTCAATGGCTTATCTAGTTCGAGAGATTGCGTTATTTCTAGAGGTTTAACCATATTCAGTGGCTTATCTAGTTCGAGAGATTGCGTTATTTCTAGAGGTTTAACCATATTCAATGGCTTATCTAGTTCGAGAGATTGCGTTATTTCTAGAGGTTTAACCATATTCAATGGCTTATCTAGTTCGAGAGATTGCGTTATTTCTAGAGGTTTAACCATATTCAATGGCTTATCTAGTTCGAGAGATTGCGTTATTTCTAGAGGTTTAACCATATTCAGTGGCTTATCTAGTTCGAGAGATTGCGTTATTTCTAGAGGTTTAACCATATTCAGTGGCTTATCTAGTTCGAGAGATTGCGTTATTTCTAGAGGTTTAACCATATTCAATGGCTTATCTAGTTCGAGAGATTGCGTTATTTCTAGAGGTTTAACCATATTCAATGGCTTATCTAGTTCGAGAGATTGCGTTATTTCTAGAGGTTTAACCATATTCAGTGGCTTATCTAGTTCGAGAGATTGCGTTATTTCTAGAGGTTTAACCATATTCAATGGCTTATCTAGTTCGAGAGATTGCGTTATTTCTAGAGGTTTAACCATATTCAATGGCTTATCTAGTTCGAGAGATTGCGTTATTTCTAGAGGTTTAACCATATTCAGTGGCTTATCTAGTTCGAGAGATTGCGTTATTTCTAGAGGTTTAACCATATTCAGTGGCTTATCTAGTTCGAGAGATTGCGTTATTTCTAGAGGTTTAACCATATTCAATGGCTTATCTAGTTCGAGAGATTGCGTTATTTCTAGAGGTTTAACCATATTCAATGGCTTATCTAGTTCGAGAGATTGCGTTATTTCTAGAGGTTTAACCATATTCAATGGCTTATCTAGTTCGAGAGATTGCGTTATTTCTAGAGGTTTAACCATATTCAATGGCTTATCTAGTTCGAGAGATTGCGTTATTTCTAGAGGTTTAACCATATTCAATGGCTTATCTAGTTCGAGAGATTGCGTTATTTCTAGAGGTTTAACCATATTCAGTGGCTTATCTAGTTCGAGAGATTGCGTTATTTCTAGAGGTTTAACCATATTCAGTGGCTTATCTAGTTCGAGAGATTGCGTTATTTCTAGAGGTTTAACCATATTCAATGGCTTATCTAGTTCGAGAGATTGCGTTATTTCTAGAGGTTTAACCATATTCAATGGCTTATCTAGTTCGAGAGATTGCGTTATTTCTAGAGGTTTAACCATATTCAGTGGCTTATCTAGTTCGAGAGATTGCGTTATTTCTAGAGGTTTAACCATATTCAATGGCTTATCTAGTTCGAGAGATTGCGTTATTTCTAGAGGTTTAACCATATTCAATGGCTTATCTAGTTCGAGAGATTGCGTTATTTCTAGAGGTTTAACCATATTCAGTGGCTTATCTAGTTCGAGAGATTGCGTTATTTCTAGAGGTTTAACCATATTCAATGGCTTATCTAGTTCGAGAGATTGCGTTATTTCTAGAGGTTTAACCATATTCAATGGCTTATCTAGTTCGAGAGATTGCGTTATTTCTAGAGGTTTAACCATATTCAATGGCTTATCTAGTTCGAGAGATTGCGTTATTTCTAGAGGTTTAACCATATTCAGTGGCTTATCTAGTTCGAGAGATTGCGTTATTTCTAGAGGTTTAACCATATTCAATGGCTTATCTAGTTCGAGAGATTGCGTTATTTCTAGAGGTTTAACCATATTCAATGGCTTATCTAGTTCGAGAGATTGCGTTATTTCTAGAGGTTTAACCATATTCAGTGGCTTATCTAGTTCGAGAGATTGCGTTATTTCTAGAGGTTTAACCATATTCAATGGCTTATCTAGTTCGAGAGATTGCGTTATTTCTAGAGGTTTAACCATATTCAATGGCTTATCTAGTTCGAGAGATTGCGTTATTTCTAGAGGTTTAACCATATTCAATGGCTTATCTAGTTCGAGAGATTGCGTTATTTCTAGAGGTTTAACCATATTCAGTGGCTTATCTAGTTCGAGAGATTGCGTTATTTCTAGAGGTTTAACCATATTCAATGGCTTATCTAGTTCGAGAGATTGCGTTATTTCTAGAGGTTTAACCATATTCAATGGCTTATCTAGTTCGAGAGATTGCGTTATTTCTAGAGGTTTAACCATATTCAATGGCTTATCTAGTTCGAGAGATTGCGTTATTTCTAGAGGTTTAACCATATTCAATGGCTTATCTAGTTCGAGAGATTGCGTTATTTCTAGAGGTTTAACCATATTCAGTGGCTTATCTAGTTCGAGAGATTGCGTTATTTCTAGAGGTTTAACCATATTCAATGGCTTATCTAGTTCGAGAGATTGCGTTATTTCTAGAGGTTTAACCATATTCAGTGGCTTATCTAGTTCGAGAGATTGCGTTATTTCTAGAGGTTTAACCATATTCAATGGCTTATCTAGTTCGAGAGATTGCGTTATTTCTAGAGGTTTAACCATATTCAATGGCTTATCTAGTTCGAGAGATTGCGTTATTTCTAGAGGTTTAACCATATTCAGTGGCTTATCTAGTTCGAGAGATTGCGTTATTTCTAGAGGTTTAACCATATTCAATGGCTTATCTAGTTCGAGAGATTGCGTTATTTCTAGAGGTTTAACCATATTCAATGGCTTATCTAGTTCGAGAGATTGCGTTATTTCTAGAGGTTTAACCATATTCAATGGCTTATCTAGTTCGAGAGATTGCGTTATTTCTAGAGGTTTAACCATATTCAGTGGCTTATCTAGTTCGAGAGATTGCGTTATTTCTAGAGGTTTAACCATATTCAATGGCTTATCTAGTTCGAGAGATTGCGTTATTTCTAGAGGTTTAACCATATTCAATGGCTTATCTAGTTCGAGAGATTGCGTTATTTCTAGAGGTTTAACCATATTCAGTGGCTTATCTAGTTCGAGAGATTGCGTTATTTCTAGAGGTTTAACCATATTCAGTGGCTTATCTAGTTCGAGAGATTGCGTTATTTCTAGAGGTTTAACCATATTCAATGGCTTATCTAGTTCGAGAGATTGCGTTATTTCTAGAGGTTTAACCATATTCAATGGCTTATCTAGTTCGAGAGATTGCGTTATTTCTAGAGGTTTAACCATATTCAGTGGCTTATCTAGTTCGAGAGATTGCGTTATTTCTAGAGGTTTAACCATATTCAATGGCTTATCTAGTTCGAGAGATTGCGTTATTTCTAGAGGTTTAACCATATTCAATGGCTTATCTAGTTCGAGAGATTGCGTTATTTCTAGAGGTTTAACCATATTCAGTGGCTTATCTAGTTCGAGAGATTGCGTTATTTCTAGAGGTTTAACCATATTCAGTGGCTTATCTAGTTCGAGAGATTGCGTTATTTCTAGAGGTTTAACCATATTCAATGGCTTATCTAGTTCGAGAGATTGCGTTATTTCTAGAGGTTTAACCATATTCAATCTAGTTCGAGATTGCGTTGGCTTCGAGATGTTTTAACCATATTCAGTGGGTTTATTAAAGGATCGAGAGGTTGCGTTGACTCTAGAGGTTTAACCATATTCAATGGCTTATCTAGTTCGAGAGATTTGCAGAGGTATTTCTAGAGGTTTTTAACCATATTCAATGTCTTGTTTTGTTCAAGAGATTGCGTTATTTCTCGAGGTTTAACCATATTCAGTAGCTTATTTAGATCGAGAGATTGCGTTATTTCTGGAGAGTTTTAACCATATTCAGTGGCTTATCTAGTTCGAGAGAGATTACTTTTATTTCTAGAGGTTTTAACCATATTCCAATAAACTATCTAGTTCTAGAGATTGCAGTATTTCTAGAGGTTTTAACTATATTCAATGTCTTGTTTTTTTTTTGCATTCCAGAGATTGCGTTATTTCTCAGGGATTTTTAACCATATTCAGTGGCTTATCTAGTTCAAAGGAGATTGCGTTATTTCTAGAGGAGTTTAACCATATTCAGGTAGCTTATCTAGTTCGAGAGATTGCGTTATTTTCGAGATGTTTAACCATATTCAATGGCTTATCTGGTTCGAGAGATTCACTGTTTCTCTAAGTTTAATATATATTGAGTAGCTTATCTAGTTCTAAGATTGCGTTATTTCGAGAGTAAGTTTAACCATATTTCAATGAAACACATCTAGTTCAGTGCGTTATTTCTAGAGGTTTAATTCTATTCAATGGCTTATCTAGTTCGAGGGATGCGTTGTTTCTAGAAGTTTGAAAACCATATTCCAATGTCTTATTTAGTTCGAGGGATTACGTTATTTCTCAGGTTTAAACCATATTCAGTGGCTTATCTCGTTCGAGATATTTTGCGATATTCTAGAGGTTTAACCATTCAATGTCTTGTATCTGGTTCGAGGGATTACGTTATTTCTCGAGGTTTAACCATATTCAGTGGCTTGTCTAGATCGAGGGTGCGTTATTTCCTAGAGGGTTTGCAGCCATATTCAGTAAGCATCTAGTTCGAGAGATTGCGGTATTTCTAGAGTTTTAACCATATTCAGTATCTTGTTTTTTGTTCCAGAATTGCGTTATTTCTCGAGTTTAACCATATTAAGTGGCTTATTTAGATCGAGAGATTGCGATTGTTGACTTCTAGAGGTTTAACCATATTCAGTGGCTTACATCTAGTTCGAGAGATTACGTTATTTCGAGAGTGTTTAACCATATTCAGTAAAGCTTGTCTAGTTCGAGAGGTGCTTATTTCTAGAGGTTTAGCCATATTCCAATGACTTGTCTAGTTCGAGAGATTGCGTTATGTCTAGAGTTTAACCATATTCAGTAGTTATCTAGTTCAAGAGATTGCGTTATTTCTAGAGTTTTAACCATATTCAGTAGCCTATCTAGTTCGAGATAAGTGGCGTTATTTCTCTAGATGTTTAACCATTCCAATGGCTTATCTGGATCGAGAGTTACTTTATTTCTAGAGGTTTAACCATATTCAATTACTTGTTTCTTTGTTCGAGAGAGTGCGTTATGTCTCGAGGTTTAACCATATTCAGTGGCTTATCTAGTTCAAGAGATTGCGTTATTTCTGAAGTTTAACCATGTTGAGTGGCTTATCTAGTTCGAGAGATAGCGTTATTTTCGAGATGTTTAACCATATTCAATGGCCTTATCTAGTTCGAGAGATTGCTTTATTTCGTAACCAACGTATTCAGTGGCTTAGCATAGTTCGAGAGATTGCGCTATTTCTAGAGGTGTAACCATGTTCAATGAAACATCTAGTTCGAGATTGCATTGGCTTCTAGGATTTAACCATATTCAATATCTTATTTATCTAGTTCAGGGATTACGTTATTTCTCGAGGAGTTTACGCATATTCAGTGGCTTTATCTCGTTCGAGATATTTGCGATATTTCTAGAAGGTTTAACCATGGCTTCAATGTCTTATCTAGTTCGAGAGATTACGTTATTTCTCGAGGTTTAACCATATTCAGTGGTTATTTAGATCGAGGTTGCGTTATTTCCTAGAGGATTTAAACCGCTATTCAGTGGCTTATCTAGTTCCAGTAGATTGCGTTATTTCTGTAGATGTTTAACCATATTTAATTGCTTATCTAAATTACGTTCGAGATTACTTTATTTCCTAGAGTGTTTAACCGCCATAATTCAATGGCTTTCATCTAGTTCGAGAGATTGGGTTATTTCCTGGAGGTTTAACCATATTCAGTGGCAAACATCTAGTTCGAGAGATTGCGTTATTTCTGGAGGTGTAACCATGTTCAGTAGGCTTATCTTGTTCGGAAGTGCTGTTTCTAGAGGTTTAACCGCATATTCAATGACATCTAGTTCGAGGAAGTTACGTTATTTCTAGAGGTTTAATTATATTCTGAGGTTCTATCTGGATTCAGATTGCGTTGGCTACAGAGTTTTAGCTATTCAATGGCTTATCTAGTTCGAGGGATTGTTATTTCTCAGTTGCTCATATTCAGTAGCTTATCTCGTTCGAGATATTGCGATATTTCCCCAGAGGTTTAACCATATTCAGTAATGCTTATCTAGTTCGAGGAGTTACGTTATTTCTCGAGTTTTAACCACTATTCAGTAGCTTATTTTAGATTGAGAGGTGCGTTATTTCTAGAGGTTTTAACCATATTCCAGTAACCTATCTAGTTCGAGAGTTGCAGTATTTCTAGAGGAGTTTAACCATATTGAATGCTCTTGTTTTGTTCCAAGAGATTGCATTCTTTCTCGAGTTTAACCATATTCAGTGGCTTATCTAGTTCAAGAGTTGCGTTATTTCCTACAAGTTTAACCATATTCGAGTGAAAAGCATCTAGTTCGAGATTGCGTTATTTCGAAGTATTTAACCATATTCAGTGGCTTATTAAGATCGAGAGGTTGCGATTATTTTCTAGAGTTTAACCATATTCAATGGCTTATCTAGTTCGAGAGATTACGTGCTAGAGGTTTAACCATATTCAATGTCTTGTTGTTTTGTTCCAGAGATTGCATTCCTCGAGTTTAAACAACATATTCAGTGGCTTATTTTTTAGATCGGGATTGCGTTGGCTAGAGAGTTTAACCATATTCCAGTGAACTTGTCTAGTTCGAGTGCCTTTATTTCTAGAGGTTTAACCATATTCAATGGCTTATCTAGTTCTAGAGATTGCATGAATTCCTAGAGGTTTAACCATATTCAATATCATTTTTTGTTCCAGAGATTTGCGTTATTTCTCGAGTTTAATATACATATTCCCAGTGGCTTATCTAGTTCAGAGATTTGCGTTATTTCTAGAGGTTTAACCATATTGATAAACTTATCTGGTTGGTTCGAGAGATTTGGGTATTTCGGATGTTTTAACCATATTCAATGGCTTATCTAGTTCGAGAGATTACTTTATTTCTAGAGGTTTAACCATATTCAGTGGCTTATCTGGTTCGAGAGATTACGTTATTTCAGGATGTTTTGCCATATTCTGGCCAAAGCCTCTAGTTCGAGAGATTGCGTTATTTCTAGAGAGTTTAACCATATTCAGTGAAGCTTATCTAGTTCGAAGTTACGTTATTTCTGTGAGGTGTAACCATATTCAATGGCAACTGTCTTGTTCGAAGATTACTTTATTTCTAGAGGTTTAACTTCATATTCAATGGCTTATCTAGTTCGAGAGATTGCGTTATTTCTAGAGGTTTAATATTCAAAATGGCTTTGTATCTAGTTCGAGGAGATTGCGTTATTTCTAGAGGTTTAAGCATATTCAATTATCTTATCTAGTTCGAGTTACGTTATTTTCTCGAGGTTTTACTCATTGGTCTGTTGGCTTATCTACGTTCGAGATATTTACGCGATATTTCAAGATGTTTTAACCATATTCATTGGCTTGTTTTAGTTCGAGAGATTGCGTTATTTTCTAGAGGTTTAACCACATATTCAGTGGCTTATTTAGATCGAGATTGCGTTATTTCTAGAGGTTTAACCATATTCAGTGGCTTATTCAGTTCGAGAGATTACTTTTCTTCTAGAGGTTTAACCACTTATTCAATGGCAACCTCTAGTTCGAGTGCAGTATTTCTAGAGTTTTAACCATATTCAATGTCTGACTCTCGTTCCAGAGATTACGTTATTTCTCAGGTTTAACCACATATTCAGTAGGCTTATCTAGTTCAAGAGATTGCGTTATTTCTCAGAGGTTTCCCAACCGTATTCAATTATCTTTCTGGATTTCGAGAGATTGCGTTATTTCTCGAGGACTTGGCAACCATATTCAGTGGCTTATTAAGATCGAGAGATTGCGTTATTTCTAGAGAGGTTTAACCATGTTATTGGCTTGTCTAGTTCAGAATTTGCGGTATTTCTACAGGAGTTTAACCATATTCAATATGCTTGGTATTTTGTTCCAGAAGTTGCGTTATTTCTAGAGGTTTAATATTCAGTGGCTTATCTAGTTCAAGAGATTGCATTATTTCTAGAGGTTTAACCATATTCAGTGGCTTATCTAGTTCGAGGGATTTACGTTATTTCTAGAGGTTTTAACCATATTCAATGCTTGTATCTGGTTCGGGAGAGATTACTTTATTTCAGAGGTTTAACCATATTCAGTGGCTTATCTAGTTCGAGAGATTGGTGTTATTTCCGGAGGTTTGTCCTTATTCAGTAAACATCTAGTTCGAGAGATTACTTTGTTTCTAGAGGTTTAAACCATATTCAGTGGCTTATCTAGTTCGAGAGATTGCGTTATTTCCTAGAGGTTTAACCATATTCAATGGCTTATCTAGTTCGAGATTGCTGGCTTTCTAGAGGTTTAGCCATATTCAGTGGCTTATCTAGTTCGAGATTGCGTTATTTCTAGGAGGTTTAACCATATTCAATGGCTTAGCATTTAGTTCGAGAGATTGCGTTATTTCTAGAGGTTTTAACCATATTCAGTGGCAAATCTCAATTCGAGAGATTGCGTTATTTCTAGAGAGGTTTAACCATATTCAATGACTTGTCTAGTTCGAGATTGCTTTATTTCTGAGGTTTAACCATATTCAATGGCTTATCTAGTTCGAGAAGATTGCGTTATTTCTAGAGGTTTAACCATATTCAGTGGCTTATCTAGTTCGAGAGATTTGCGTTATTTCTAGAGGTTGTAACCATATTCAATGGCTTGTATCTAGTTCGAGATTTATTATATTTCTAGAGGTTTAACCATTATTCAATGGCTTATCTGGTTCGAGAGATTGCGTTATTTCAGGATGTTTAACCATATTCAGTGGCTTATCTAGTTCGAGATTTGGTTGCTATCTAGAGGTTTAACCATATTCAGTGGCTTATCTAGTTCGAGAGATTGCATTATTTCTCGAGGTTTAACCCATATTCAATGGCTTTATCTAGTTCGAGAGATTGCTTTTATTTCTAGAGGTTTAACCATATTCAATGGCTTGTCTAGTTCGAGAGATTGCGTTATTTCTAGAGGTTTAACCATATTCAGTGGCTTATCTAGTTCGAGAGATTGCGTTATTTCTAGAGGTTTAACCATATTCAATGGCTTATCTAGTTCGAGAGATTGCGTTATTTCTAGAGGTTTAACCCATATTCAATGGCTTATCTAGTTCGGAGAGATTGCGTTATTTCTAGAGGTTTAACCATATTCAATGGCTTATCTAGTTCGAGAGATTGCGTTATTTCTAGAGGTTTAACCATATTCAATGGCTTATCTAGTTCAGTTTACGTTATTTCTAGAGGTTTAACCATATTCAGGCTTATCTAGTTCGAGATTGATTGCGTTATTTCTAGAGGTTTAACCATATTCAGTGGCTTGTCTAGTTCGAGAGATTACGTTATTTCTAGAGGTTTAACCATGTTCAATGGCTTGTCTAGTTCGAGAGATTATTTTATTTCTAGAGGTTTAACCATATTCAGTGGCTTGTCTAGTTCGAGAGATTGCGTTATTTCTAGAGGTTTTAACCATATTCAATGGCTTATCTAGTTCGAGAGATTTGCGTTATTTCTAGATGTTTAACCATATTCAATGGCTTATCTAGTTCGAGAGATTACGTTATTTCTAGAGGTTTAACCATATTCAAATGGCTTATCTAGTTCGAGAGATTACGTTATTTCTAGAGGTTTAACCATATTCAAGTGGCTTATCTAGTTCGAGAGATTGCGTTATTTCTAGAGGTTTAACCATATTCAATGGCTTATCTAGTTCGAGAGATTGCGTTATTTCTAGAGGTTTAACCATATTCAGTGGCTTGTCTCGTTCGAGTGATTGCGTTATTTCTAGAGGTTTAACCATATTCAGTGGCTTATCTAGTTCGAGAGATTGCGTTGGCTTGTCTAGTTCGAGAGATTGGTGTTATTTCTAGAGGTTTTAACCATATTCAATGGCTTATCTTATCTAGTGAGATTGCGTTATTTCTAGAGGTTTAACCATATTCAGATCTAGTTCGAGATTGCGTTATTTCTAGAGGTTTAACCATATTCAATGGCTTATCTAGTTCGAGAGATTGCGTTATTTCTAGAGGTTTAACCATATTCAATGGGCTTATCTAGTTCGAGAGATTGCGTTATTTCTAGAGGTTTAACCATATTCAATGGCTTATCTAGTTCGAGAGATTGCGTTATTTTTCTAGACAGTTTAACCATATTCAATGTTTAACGAGAGATTGCATTTCAATGGGTTGTTTTCTTCTAAAATGACTTGGTTCGAGATTGCGTTATTTCTAGAGGTTTTAACCATATTCAGTGGCTTATCTAGTTCGAGAGATTGCGTTATTTCTAGAGGTTTAACCATATTCAATGGCTTATCTAGTTCGAGAGATTGCGTTATTTCTAGAGGTTTAACCATATTCAATGGCTTATCTAGTTCGAGAGATTGCGTTATTTCTAGAGGTTTAACCATATTCAATGGCTTATCTAGTTCGAGAGATTACGTTATTTCTAGAGGTTTAACCATATTCAATGGCTTATCTAGTTCGAGAGATTGCGTTATTTCTAGAGGTTTAACCATATTCAATGGCTTATCTAGTTCGAGAGATTACGTTATTTCTCGAGAGGTTTAACCATATTCAGTGGCTTATCTAGTTCGAGAGATTGCGTTATTTCTAGAGGTTTAACCATATTCAATGGCTTATCTAGTTCGAGAGATTGCGTTATTTCTAGAGGTTTAACCATATTCAATGTCTTATCTAGTTCGAGAGATTGCGTTATTTCTAGAGGTTTAACCATATTCAGTGGCTTATCTAGTTCGAGATATTGCGTTATTTCTAGAGGTTTAACCATATTCAATGGCTTATCTAGTTCGAGAGATTGCGTTATTTCTAGAGGTTTAACCATATTCAATGGCTTATCTAGTTCGAGAGATTGCGTTATTTCTAGAGGTTTAACCATATTCAATGGCTTATCTAGTTCGAGAGATTGCGTTATTTCTAGAGGTTTAACCATATTCAGTGGCTTATCTAGTTCGAGAGATTGCGTTATTTCTAGAGGTTTAACCATATTCAATGGCTTATCTAGTTCGAGAGATTGCGTTATTTCTAGAGGTTTAACCATATTCAATGGCTTATCTAGTTCGAGAGATTGCGTTATTTCTAGAGGTTTAACCATATTCAGTGGCTTATCTAGTTCGAGAGATTGCGTTATTTCTAGAGGTTTAACCATATTCAGTGGCTTATCTAGTTCGAGAGATTGCGTTATTTCTAGAGGTTTAACCATATTCAATGGCTTATCTAGTTCGAGAGATTGCGTTATTTCTAGAGGTTTAACCATATTCAATGGCTTATCTAGTTTCGAGAGATTGCGTTATTTCTAGAGGTTTAACCATATTCAGTGGCTTATCTAGTTCGAGAGATTGCGTTATTTCTAGAGGTTTAACCATATTCAATGGCTTATCTAGTTCGAGAGATTGCGTTATTTCTAGAGGTTTAACCATATTCAATGGCTTATCTAGTTCGAGAGATTGCGTTATTTCTAGAGGTTTAACCATATTCAGTGGCTTATCTAGTTCGAGAGATTGCGTTATTTCTAGAGGTTTAACCATATTCAATGGCTTATCTAGTTCGAGAGATTGCGTTATTTCTAGAGGTTTAACCATATTCAATGGCTTATCTAGTTCGAGAGATTGCGTTATTTCTAGAGGTTTAACCATATTCAATGGCTTATCTAGTTCGAGAGATTGCGTTATTTCTAGAGGTTTAACCATATTCAATGGCTTATCTAGTTCGAGAGATTGCGTTATTTCTAGAGGTTTAACCATATTCAATGGCTTATCTAGTTCGAGAGATTGCGTTATTTCTAGAGGTTTAACCATATTCAATGGCTTATCTAGTTCGAGAGATTGCGTTATTTCTAGAGGTTTAACCATATTCAATGGCTTATCTAGTTCGAGAGATTGCGTTATTTCTAGAGGTTTAACCATATTCAATGGCTTATCTAGTTCGAGAGATTGCGTTATTTCTAGAGGTTTAACCATATTCAATGGCTTATCTAGTTCGAGAGATTGCGTTATTTCTAGAGGTTTAACCATATTCAATGGCTTATCTAGTTCGAGAGATTGCGTTATTTCTCGAGGTTTAACCATATTCAATGGCTTATCTAGTTCGAGAGATTACGTTATTTCTAGAGGTTTAACCATATTCAGTGGCTTATCTAGTTCGAGAGATTGCGTTATTTCTAGAGGTTTAACCATATTCAATGGCTTATCTAGTTCGAGAGATTGCGTTATTTCTAGAGGTTTAACCATATTCAATGGCTTATCTAGTTCGAGAGATTGCGTTATTTCTAGAGGTTTAACCATATTCAGTGGCTTATCTAGTTCGAGAGATTGCGTTATTTCTAGAGGTTTAACCATATTCAATGGCTTATCTAGTTCGAGAGATTACGTTATTTCTAGAGGTTTAACCATATTCAATGGCTTATCTAGTTCGAGAGATTGCGTTATTTCTAGAGGTTTAACCATATTCAATGGCTTATCTAGTTCGAGAGATTGCGTTATTTCTAGAGGTTTAACCATATTCAATGGCTTATCTAGTTCGAGAGATTGCGTTATTTCTAGAGGTTTAACCATATTCAATGGCTTATCTAGTTCGAGAGATTGCGTTATTTCTAGAGGTTTAACCATATTCAATGGCTTATCTAGTTCGAGAGATTGCGTTATTTCTAGAGGTTTAACCATATTCAGTGGCTTATCTAGTTCGAGAGATTGCGTTATTTCTAGAGGTTTAACCATATTCAATGGCTTATCTAGTTCGAGAGATTGCGTTATTTCTAGAGGTTTAACCATATTCAATGGCTTATCTAGTTCGAGAGATTGCGTTATTTCTAGAGGTTTAACCATATTCAATGGCTTATCTAGTTCGAGAGATTGCGTTATTTCTAGAGGTTTAACCATATTCAATGGCTTATCTAGTTCGAGAGATTGCGTTATTTCTAGAGGTTTAACCATATTCAATGGCTTATCTAGTTCGAGAGATTGCGTTATTTCTCTAGAGGTTTAACCATATTCAATGGCTTATCTAGTTCGAGAGATTGCGTTATTTCTAGAGGTTTAACCATATTCAATGGCTTATCTAGTTCGAGAGATTGCGTTATTTCTAGAGGTTTAACCATATTCAGTGGCTTATCTAGTTCGAGAGATTGCGTTATTTCTAGAGGTTTAACCATATTCAATGGCTTATCTAGTTCGAGAGATTGCGTTATTTCTAGAGGTTTAACCATATTCAATGGCTTATCTAGTTCGAGAGATTGCGTTATTTCTAGAGGTTTAACCATATTCAATGGCTTATCTAGTTCGAGAGATTGCGTTATTTCTAGAGGTTTAACCATATTCAATGGCTTATCTAGTTCGAGAGATTGCGTTATTTCTAGAGGTTTAACCATATTCAATGGCTTATCTAGTTCGAGAGATTGCGTTATTTCTAGAGGTTTAACCATATTCAGTGGCTTATCTAGTTCGAGAGATTGCGTTATTTCTAGAGGTTTAACCATATTCAATGGCTTATCTAGTTCGAGAGATTGCGTTATTTCTAGAGGTTTAACCATATTCAATGGCTTATCTAGTTCGAGAGATTGCGTTATTTCTAGAGGTTTAACCATATTCAATGGCTTATCTAGTTCGAGAGATTGCGTTATTTCTAGAGGTTTAACCATATTCAATGGCTTATCTAGTTCGAGAGATTGCGTTATTTCTAGAGGTTTAACCATATTCAATGGCTTATCTAGTTCGAGAGATTGCGTTATTTCTAGAGGTTTAACCATATTCAGTGGCTTATCTAGTTCGAGAGATTGCGTTATTTCTAGAGGTTTAACCATATTCAATGGCTTATCTAGTTCGAGAGATTGCGTTATTTCTAGAGGTTTAACCATATTCAATGGCTTATCTAGTTCGAGAGATTGCGTTATTTCTAGAGGTTTAACCATATTCAATGGCTTATCTAGTTCGAGAGATTGCGTTATTTCTAGAGGTTTTAACCATATTCAATGGCTTATCTAGTTCGAGAGATTACGTTATTTCTAGAGGTTTAACCATATTCAATGGCTTATCTAGTTCGAGAGATTGCGTTATTTCTAGAGGTTTAACCATATTCAATGGCTTATCTAGTTCGAGAGATTGCGTTATTTCTAGAGGTTTAACCATATTCAATGGCTTATCTAGTTCGAGAGATTGCGTTATTTCTAGAGGTTTAACCATATTCAATGGCTTATCTAGTTCGAGAGATTGCGTTATTTCTAGAGGTTTAACCATATTCAATGGCTTATCTAGTTCGAGAGATTGCGTTATTTCTAGAGGTTTAACCATATTCAATGGCTTATCTAGTTCGAGAGATTGCGTTATTTCTAGAGGTTTAACCATATTCAGTGGCTTATCTAGTTCGAGAGATTGCGTTATTTCTAGAGGTTTAACCATATTCAATGGCTTATCTAGTTCGAGAGATTGCGTTATTTCTAGAGGTTTAACCATATTCAATGGCTTATCTAGTTCGAGAGATTGCGTTATTTCTAGAGGTTTAACCATATTCAATGGCTTATCTAGTTCGAGAGATTGCGTTATTTCTAGAGGTTTAACCATATTCAATGGCTTATCTAGTTCGAGAGATTGCGTTATTTCTAGAGGTTTAACCATATTCAATGGCTTATCTAGTTCGAGAGATTGCGTTATTTTTCTAGAGGTTTAACCATATTCAATGGCTTATCTAGTTCGAGAGATTGCCTTATTTCTAGAGGTTTAACCATATTCAATGGCTTATCTAGTTCGAGAGATTGCGTTATTTCTAGAGGTTTAACCATATTCAATGGCTTATCTAGTTCGAGAGATTGCGTTATTTCTAGAGGTTTAACCATATTCAATGGCTTATCTAGTTCGAGAGATTGCGTTATTTCTAGAGGTTTAACCATATTCAATGGCTTATCTAGTTCGAGAGATTGCGTTATTTCTAGAGGTTTAACCATATTCAATGGCTTATCTAGTTCGAGAGATTGCGTTATTTCTAGAGGTTTAACCATATTCAATGGCTTATCTAGTTCGAGAGATTGCGTTATTTCTAGAGGTTTAACCATATTCAATGGCTTATCTAGTTCGAGAGATTGCGTTATTTCTAGAGGTTTAACCATATTCAATGGCTTATCTAGTTCGAGAGATTGCGTTATTTCTAGAGAGTTTAACCATATTCAATGGCTTATCTAGTTCGAGAGATTGCGTTATTTCTAGAGGTTTAACCATATTCAATGGCTTATCTAGTTCGAGAGATTGCGTTATTTCTAGAGGTTTAACCATATTCAATGGCTTATCTAGTTCGAGAGATTGCGTTATTTCTAGAGGTTTAACCATATTCAGTGGCTTATCTAGTTCGAGAGATTGCGTTATTTCTAGAGGTTTAACCATATTCAATGGCTTATCTAGTTCGAGAGATTGCGTTATTTCTAGAGGTTTAACCATATTCAATGGCTTATCTAGTTCGAGAGATTGCGTTATTTCTAGAGGTTTAACCATATTCAATGGCTTATCTAGTTCGAGAGATTGCGTTATTTCTAGAGGTTTAACCATATTCAATGGCTTATCTAGTTCGAGAGATTGCGTTATTTCTAGAGGTTTAACCATATTCAATGGCTTATCTAGTTCGAGAGATTGCGTTATTTCTAGAGGTTTAACCATATTCAATGGCTTATCTAGTTCGAGAGATTGCGTTATTTCTAGAGGTTTAACCATATTCAATGGCTTATCTAGTTCGAGAGATTGCGTTATTTCTAGAGGTTTAACCATATTCAGTGGCTTATCTAGTTCGAGAGATTGCGTTATTTCTAGAGGTTTAACCATATTCAATGGCTTATCTCTAGTTCGAGAGATTGCGTTATTTCTAGAGGTTTAACCATATTCAATGGCTTATCTAGTTCGAGAGATTGCGTTATTTCTAGAGGTTTAACCATATTCAGTGGCTTATCTAGTTCGAGAGATTGCGTTATTTCTAGAGGTTTAACCATATTCAATGGCTTATCTAGTTCGAGAGATTGCGTTATTTCTAGAGGTTTAACCATATTCAATGGCTTATCTAGTCTATCGAGAGATTACGTTATTTCTAGAGGTTTAACCATATTCAATGGCTTATCTAGTTCGAGAGATTGCGTTATTTCTAGAGGTTTAACCATATTCAATGGCTTATCTAGTTCGAGAGATTGCGTTATTTCTAGAGGTTTAACCATATTCAATGGCTTATCTAGTTCGAGAGATTGCGTTATTTCTAGAGGTTTAACCATATTCAATGGCTTATCTAGTTCGAGAGATTGCGTTATTTCTAGAGGTTTAACCATATTCAATGGCTTATCTAGTTCGAGAGATTACGTTATTTCTAGAGGTTTAACCATATTCAATGGCTTATCTAGTTCGAGAGATTGCGTTATTTCTAGAGGTTTAACCATATTCAATGGCTTATCTAGTTCGAGAGATTGCGTTATTTCTAGAGGTTTAACCATATTCAATGGCTTATCTAGTTCGAGAGATTGCGTTATTTCTAGAGGTTTAACCATATTCAATGGCTTATCTAGTTCGAGAGATTGCGTTATTTCTAGAGGTTTAACCATATTCAATGGCTTATCTAGTTCGAGAGATTGCGTTATTTCTAGAGGTTTAACCATATTCAATGGCTTATCTAGTTCGAGAGATTACGTTATTTCTAGAGGTTTAACCATATTCAATGGCTTATCTAGTTCGAGAGATTGCGTTATTTCTAGAGGTTTTTAACCATATTCAATGGCTTATCTAGTTCGAGAGATTGCGTTATTTCTAGAGGTTTAACCATATTCAATGGCTTATCTAGTTCGAGAGATTGCGTTATTTCTAGAGGTTTAACCATATTCAATGGCTTATCTAGTTCGAGAGATTACGTTATTTCTAGAGGTTTAACCATATTCAATGGCTTATCTAGTTCGAGAGATTGCGTTATTTCTAGAGGTTTAACCATATTCAATGGCTTATCTAGTTCGAGAGATTGCGTTATTTCTAGAGGTTTAACCATATTCAATGGCTTATCTAGTTCGAGAGATTGCGTTATTTCTAGAGGTTTAACCATATTCAATGGCTTATCTAGTTCGAGAGATTGCGTTATTTCTAGAGGTTTAACCATATTCAATGGCTTATCTAGTTCGAGAGATTGCGTTATTTCTAGAGGTTTAACCATATTCAATGGCTTATCTAGTTCGAGAGATTGCGTTATTTCTAGAGGTTTAACCATATTCAATGGCTTATCTAGTTCGAGAGATTGCGTTATTTCTAGAGGTTTAACCATATTCAATGGCTTATCTAGTTCGAGAGATTGCGTTATTTCTAGAGGTTTAACCATATTCAATGGCTTATCTAGTTCGAGAGATTACGTTATTTCTAGAGGTTTAACCATATTCAATGGCTTATCTAGTTCGAGAGATTGCGTTATTTCTAGAGGTTTAACCATATTCAATGGCTTATCTAGTTCGAGAGATTGCGTTATTTCTAGAGGTTTAACCATATTCAATGGCTTATCTAGTTCGAGAGATTGCGTTATTTCTAGAGGTTTAACCATATTCAATGGCTTATCTAGTTCGAGAGATTGCGTTATTTCTAGAGGTTTAACCATATTCAATGGCTTATCTAGTTCGAGAGATTACGTTATTTCTAGAGGTTTAACCATATTCAATGGCTTATCTAGTTCGAGAGATTGCGTTATTTCTAGAGGTTTAACCATATTCAATGGCTTATCTAGTTCGAGAGATTGCGTTATTTCTAGAGGTTTAACCATATTCAATGGCTTATCTAGTTCGAGAGATTGCGTTATTTCTAGAGGTTTAACCATATTCAATGGCTTATCTAGTTCGAGAGATTGCGTTATTTCTAGAGGTTTAACCATATTCAATGGCTTATCTAGTTCGAGAGATTGCGTTATTTCTAGAGGTTTAACCATATTCAATGGCTTATCTAGTTCGAGAGATTGCGTTATTTCTAGAGGTTTAACCATATTCAATGGCTTATCTAGTTCGAGAGATTGCGTTATTTCTAGAGGTTTAACCATATTCAATGGCTTATCTAGTTCGAGAGATTGCGTTATTTCTAGAGGTTTAACCATATTCAATGGCTTATCTAGTTCGAGAGATTGCGTTATTTCTAGAGGTTTAACCATATTCAATGGCTTATCTAGTTCGAGAGATTGCGTTATTTCTAGAGGTTTAACCATATTCAATGGCTTATCTAGTTCGAGAGATTGCGTTATTTCTAGAGGTTTTAATTTCTATTCAATGGCTTATCTAGTTCGAGAGATTGCGTTATTTCTAGAGGTTTAACCATATTCAATGGCTTATCTAGTTCGAGAGATTGCGTTATTTCTAGAGGTTTAACCATATTCAATGGCTTATCTAGTTCGAGAGATTGCGTTATTTCTAGAGGTTTAACCATATTCAATGGCTTATCTAGTTCGAGAGATTGCGTTATTTCTAGAGGTTTAACCATATTCAATGGCTTATCTAGTTCGAGAGATTGCGTTATTTCTAGAGGTTTAACCATATTCAATGGCTTATCTAGTTCGAGAGAGATTGCGTTATTTCTAGAGGTTTAACCATATTCAATGGCTTATCTAGTTCGAGAGATTGCGTTATTTCTAGAGGTTTAACCATATTCAATGGCTTATCTAGTTCGAGAGATTGCGTTATTTCTAGAGGTTTAACCATATTCAATGGCTTATCTAGTTCGAGAGATTGCGTTATTTCTAGAGGTTTAACCATATTCAATGGCTTATCTAGTTCGAGAGATTACGTTTTTTCTAGAGGTTTAACCATATTCAATGGCTTATCTAGTTCGAGAGATTGCCTTATTTCTAGAGGTTTAACCATATTCAATGGCTTATCTAGTTCGAGAGATTGCGTTATTTCTAGAGGTTTAACCATATTCAATGGCTTATCTAGTTCGAGAGATTGCGTTATTTCTAGAGGTTTAACCATATTCAATGGCTTATCTAGTTCGAGAGATTGCGTTATTTCTAGAGGTTTAACCATATTCAATGGCTTATCTAGTTCGAGAGATTGCGTTATTTTCTAGAGGTTTAACCATATTCAATGGCTTATCTAGTTCGAGAGATTGCGTTATTTCTAGAGGTTTAACCATATTCAATGGCTTATCTAGTTCGAGAGATTGCGTTATTTCTAGAGGTTTAACCATATTCAATGGCTTATCTAGTTCGAGAGATTGCGTTATTTCTAGAGGTTTAACCATATTCAATGGCTTATCTAGTTCGAGAGATTGCGTTATTTCTAGAGGTTTAACCATATTCAATGGCTTATCTAGTTCGAGAGATTACGTTATTTCTAGAGGTTTAACCATATTCAATGGCTTATCTAGTTCGAGAGATTGCGTTATTTCTAGAGGTTTAACCATATTCAATGGCTTATCTAGTTCGAGAGATTGCGTTATTTCTAGAGGTTTAACCATATTCAATGGCTTATCTAGTTCGAGAGATTGCGTTATTTCTAGAGGTTTAACCATATTCAATGGCTTATCTAGTTCGAGAGATTGCGTTATTTCTAGAGGTTTAAACCATATTCAATGGCTTATCTAGTTCGAGAGATTGCGTTATTTCTAGAGGTTTAACCATATTCAATGGCTTATCTAGTTCGAGAGATTGCGTTATTTCTAGAGGTTTAACCATATTCAATGGCTTATCTAGTTCGAGAGATTGCGTTATTTCTAGAGGTTTAACCATATTCAGTGGCTTATCTAGTTCGAGAGATTGCGTTATTTCTAGAGGTTTAACCATATTCAATGGCTTATCTAGTTCGAGAGATTGC
This sequence comes from Sphaeroforma sirkka, assembly GCA_001586965.3. Classification (NCBI taxonomy): domain Eukaryota; class Ichthyosporea; order Ichthyophonida; genus Sphaeroforma; species Sphaeroforma sirkka. Next base: position 11,880 of record LUCW03000009.1, on the reverse strand, counting down.
GTTATTTCTAGAGGTTTAACCATATTCAATGGCTTATCTAGTTCGAGAGATTGCGTTATTTCTAGAGGTTTAACCATATTCAATGGCTTATCTAGTTCGAGAGATTGCGTTATTTCTAGAGGTTTAACCATATTCAATGGCTTATCTAGTTCGAGAGATTGCGTTATTTCTAGAGGTTTAACCATATTCAATGGCTTATCTAGTTCGAGAGATTGCGTTATTTCTAGAGGTTTAACCATATTCAATGGCTTATCTAGTTCGAGAGATTGCGTTATTTCTAGAGGTTTAACCATATTCAATGGCTTATCTAGTTCGAGAGATTGCGTTATTTCTAGAGGTTTAACCATATTCAATGGCTTATCTAGTTCGAGAGATTGCGTTATTTCTAGAGGTTTAACCATATTCAATGGCTTATCTAGTTCGAGAGATTGCGTTATTTCTAGAGGTTTAACCATATTCAATGGCTTATCTAGTTCGAGAGATTGCGTTATTTCTAGAGGTTTAACCATATTCAATGGCTTATCTAGTTCGAGAGATTGCGTTATTTCTAGAGGTTTAACCATATTCAATGGCTTATCTAGTTCGAGAGATTGCGTTATTTCTAGAGGTTTAACCATATTCAATGGCTTATCTAGTTCGAGAGATTGCGTTATTTCTAGAGGTTTAACCATATTCAATGGCTTATCTAGTTCGAGAGATTGCGTTATTTCTAGAGGTTTAACCATATTCAGTGGCTTATCTAGTTCGAGAGATTGCGTTATTTCTAGAGTTTTAACCATATTCAATGGCTTATCTAGTTCGAGAGATTGCGTTATTTCTAGAGGTTTAACCATATTCAATGGCTTATCTAGTTCGAGAGATTACGTTATTTCTAGAGGTTTAACCATATTCAGTGGCTTATCTAGTTCGAGAGATTGCGTTATTTCTAGAGGTTTAACCATATTCAATGGCTTATCTAGTTCGAGAGATTGCGTTATTTCTAGAGGTTTAACCATATTCAATGGCTTATCTAGTTCGAGAGATTGCGTTATTTCTAGAGGTTTAACCATATTCAATGGCTTATCTAGTTCGAGAGATTGCGTTATTTCTAGAGGTTTAACCATATTCAATGGCTTATCTAGTTCGAGAGATTGCGTTATTTCTAGAGAGTTTAACCATATTCAATGGCTTATCTAGTTCGAGAGATTGCGTTATTTCTAGAGGTTTAACCATATTCAATGGCTTATCTAGTTCGAGAGATTGCGTTATTTCTAGAGGTTTAACCATATTCAATGGCTTATCTAGTTCGAGAGATTGCGTTATTTCTAGAGGTTTAACCATATTCAATGGCTTATCTAGTTCGAGAGATTGCGTTATTTCTAGAGGTTTAACCATATTCAATGGCTTGTCTAGTTCGAGAGATTGCGTTATTTCTAGAGGTTTAACCATATTCAATGGCTTATCTAGTTCGAGAGATTGCGTTATTTCTAGAGGTTTAACCATATTCAATGGCTTATCTAGTTCGAGAGATTGCGTTATTTCTAGAGGTTTAACCATATTCAATGGCTTATCTAGTTCGAGAGATTGCGTTATTTCTAGAGGTTTAACCATATTCAATGGCTTATCTAGTTCGAGAGATTGCGTTATTTCTAGAGGTTTAACCATATTCAATGGCTTATCTAGTTCGAGAGATTGCGTTATTTCTAGAGGTTTAACCATATTCAATGGCTTATCTAGTTCGAGAGATTGCGTTATTTCTAGAGGTTTAACCATATTCAATGGCTTATCTAGTTCGAGAGATTGCGTTATTTCTAGAGGTTTAACCATATTCAATGGCTTATCTAGTTCGAGAGATTACGTTATTTCTAGAGGTTTAACCATATTCAGTGGCTTATCTAGTTCGAGAGATTGCGTTATTTCTAGAGGTTTAACCATATTCAATGGCTTATCTAGTTCGAGAGATTGCGTTATTTCTAGAGGTTTAACCATATTCAATGGCTTATCTAGTTCGAGAGATTGCGTTATTTCTAGAGGTTTAACCATATTCAATGGCTTATCTAGTTCGAGAGATTGCGTTATTTCTAGAGGTTTAACCATATTCAATGGCTTATCTAGTTCGAGAGATTGCGTTATTTCTAGAGGTTTAACCATATTCAATGGCTTATCTAGTTCGAGAGATTGCGTTATTTCTAGAGGTTTAACCATATTCAATGGCTTATCTAGTTCGAGAGATTACGTTATTTCTAGAGGTTTAACCATATTCAATGGCTTATCTAGTTCGAGAGATTGCGTTATTTCTAGAGGTTTAACCATATTCAATGGCTTATCTAGTTCGAGAGATTGCGTTATTTCTAGAGGTTTAACCATATTCAATGGCTTATCTAGTTCGAGAGATTGCGTTATTTCTAGAGGTTTAACCATATTCAATGGCTTATCTAGTTCGAGAGATTGCGTTATTTCTAGAGGTTTAACCATATTCAATGGCTTATCTAGTTCGAGAGATTGCGTTATTTCTAGAGGTTTAACCATATTCAATGGCTTATCTAGTTCGAGAGATTGCGTTATTTCTAGAGGTTTAACCATATTCAATGGCTTATCTAGTTCGAGAGATTGCGTTATTTCTAGAGGTTTAACCATATTCAATGGCTTATCTAGTTCGAGAGATTGCGTTATTTCTAGAGGTTTAACCATATTCAATGGCTTATCTAGTTCGAGAGATTGCGTTATTTCTAGAGGTTTAACCATATTCAATGGCTTATCTAGTTTGAGAGATTGCGTTATTTCTAGAGGTTTAACCATATTCAATGGCTTATCTAGTTCGAGAGATTGCGTTATTTCTAGAGGTTTAACCATATTCAATGGCTTATCTAGTTCGAGAGATTGCGTTATTTCTAGAGGTTTAACCATATTCAATGGCTTATCTAGTTCGAGAGATTGCGTTATTTCTAGAGGTTTAACCATATTCAATGGCTTATCTAGTTCGAGAGATTGCGTTATTTCTAGAGGTTTAACCATATTCAATGGCTTATCTAGTTCGAGAGATTGCGTTATTTCTAGAGGTTTAACCATATTCAATGGCTTATCTAGTTCGAGAGATTGCGTTATTTCTAGAGGTTTAACCATATTCAATGGCTTATCTAGTTCGAGAGATTGCGTTATTTCTAGAGGTTTAACCATATTCAATGGCTTATCTAGTTCGAGAGATTGCGTTATTTCTAGAGGTTTAACCATATTCAATGGCTTATCTAGTTCGAGAGATTACGTTTATTTCTAGAGGTTTAACCATATTCAGTGGCTTATCTAGTTCGAGAGATTGCGTTATTTCTAGAGGTTTAACCATATTCAATGGCTTATCTAGTTCGAGAGATTGCGTTATTTCTAGAGGTTTAACCATATTCAATGGCTTATCTAGTTCGAGAGATTGCGTTATTTCTAGAGGTTTAACCATATTCAATGGCTTATCTAGTTCGAGAGATTGCGTTATTTCTAGAGGTTTAACCATATTCAGTGGCTTATCTAGTTCGAGAGATTGCGTTATTTCTAGAGGTTTAACCATATTCAATGGCTTATCTAGTTCGAGAGATTACGTTATTTCTAGAGGTTTAACCATATTCAATGGCTTATCTAGTTCGAGAGATTGCGTTATTTCTAGAGGTTTAACCATATTCAATGGCTTATCTAGTTCGAGAGATTGCGTTATTTCTAGAGGTTTAACCATATTCAATGGCTTATCTAGTTCGAGAGATTGCGTTATTTCTAGAGGTTTAACCATATTCAATGGCTTATCTAGTTCGAGAGATTGCGTTATTTCTAGAGGTTTAACCATATTCAATGGCTTATCTAGTTCGAGAGATTGCGTTATTTCTAGAGGGTTTAACCATATTCAATGGCTTATCTAGTTCGAGAGATTGCGTTATTTCTAGAGGTTTAACCATATTCAATGGCTTATCTAGTTCGAGAGATTGCGTTATTTCTAGAGGTTTAATATTCAATGGCTTATCTAGTTCGAGAGATTGCGTTATTTCTAGAGGTTTAACCATATTCAATGGCTTATCTAGTTCGAGAGATTGCGTTATTTCTAGAGGTTTAACCATATTCAGTGGCTTATCTAGTTCGAGAGATTGCGTTATTTCTAGAGGTTTAAACCATATTCAATGGCTTATCTAGTTCGAGAGATTGCGTTATTTCTAGAGGTTTAACCATATTCAATGGCTTATCTAGTTCGAGAGATTGCGTTATTTCTAGAGGTTTAACCATATTCAATGGCTTATCTAGTTCGAGAGATTGCGTTATTTCTAGAGGTTTAACCATATTCAATGGCTTATCTAGTTCGAGAGATTACGTTATTTCTAGAGGTTTAACCATATTCAATGTGGCTTATCTAGTTCGAGAGATTGCGTTATTTCTAGAGGTTTAACCATATTCAATGGCTTATCTAGTTCGAGAGATTGCGTTATTTCTAGAGGTTTAACCATATTCAATGGCTTATCTAGTTCGAGAGATTGCGTTATTTCTAGAGGTTTAACCATATTCAATGGCTTATCTAGTTCGAGAGATTGCGTTATTTCTAGAGGTTTAACCATATTCAATGGCTTATCTAGTTCGAGAGATTGCGTTATTTCTAGAGGTTTAACCATATTCAATGGCTTATCTAGTTCGAGAGATTGCGTTATTTCTAGAGGTTTAACCATATTCAATGGCTTATCTAGTTCGAGAGATTGCGTTATTTCTAGAGGTTTTAACCATATTCAATGGCTTATCTCTAGTTCGAGAGATTGCGTTATTTCTAGAGGTTTAACCATTTCTATTCAATGGCTTATCTAGTTCGAGATATTGCGTTATTTCTAGAAGTTTAACCATATTCAATGGCTTATCTAGTTCGAGAGATTACGTTATTTCTAGAGGTTTAACCATATTCAGTGGCTTATCTAGTTCGAGAGATTGCGTTATTTCTAGAGGTTTAACCATATTCAATGGCTTATCTAGTTCGAGAGATTATTGCGTTATTTCTAGAGGTTTAACCATATTCAATGGCTTATCTAGTTCGAGAGATTACGTTATTTCTAGAGGTTTTTAACCATATTCAATGGCTTATCTAGTTCGAGAGATTGCGTTATTTCTAGAGGTAAATTTCATATTCAATGGCTTATCTAGTTCGAGAGATTGCGTTATTTCTAGAGGTTTAACCATATTCAATGGCTTATCTAGTTGGAGAGATTACGTTATTTCTAGAGGTTTAACCATATTCAATGGCTTATCTAGTTCGAGAGAGATTACGTTATTTCTAGAGGTTTAACCATATTCAATGGCTTATCTAGTTCGAGAGATTGCGTTATTTCTAGAGGTTTAACCATATTCAAATGACTTGTCTAGTTCGAGAGATTGCCTTATTTCTAGAGGTTTAACTATATTCAATGGCTTATCTAGTTGGAGAGATTACGTTAGTTCTAGAGGTTTAACCATATTCAATGGCTTATCTAGTTCGAGAGATTGCGTTATTTCTAGAGGTTTAACCATATTCAATGGCTTATCTAGTTCGAGAGATTGCGTTATTTCTAGAGGTTTAACCATATTCAATGGCTTATCTAGTTCGAGAGATTGCGTTATTTCTAGAGGTTTAACCATATTCAATGGCTTATCTAGTTCGAGAGATTGCGTTATTTCTAGAGGTTTTAACCATATTCAATGGCTTATCTAGTTCGAGAGATTGCGTTATTTCTAGAGGTTTAACCATATTCAATGGCTTATCTAGTTCGAGAGATTGCGTTATTTCTAGAGGTTTAACCATATTCAATGGCTTATCTAGTTCGAGAGATTGCGTTATTTCTAGAGGTTTAACCATATTCAATGGCTTATCTAGTTCGAGAGATTGCGTTATTTCTAGAGGTTTAACCATATTCAATGGCTTATCTAGTTCGAGAGATTGCGTTATTTCTAGAGGTTTAACCATATTCAATGGCTTATCTAGTTCGAGAGATTGCGTTATTTCTAGAGGTTTAACCATATTCAATGGCTTATCTAGTTCGAGAGATTACGTTATTTCTAGAGGTTTAACCATATTCAATGGCTTATCTAGTTCGAGAGATTGCGTTATTTCTAGAGGTTTAACCATATTCAATGGCTTATCTAGTTCGAGAGATTACGTTATTTCTAGAGGTTTAACCATTTTCAATGGCTTGTCTAGTTCGAGAGATTGCCTTATTTCTAGAGGTTTAACCATATTCAATGGCTTATCTAGTTCGAGAGATTGCCTTATTTCTAGAGGTTTAACCATATTCAATGGCTTATCTCGTTCGAGAGATTACGTTATTTCTAGAGGTTTAACCATATTCAGTGGCTGGCTTATCTAGTTCGAGAGATTGCGTTATTTCTAGAGGTTTAACCATATTCAATGGCTTATCTAGTTCGAGAGATTGCGTTATTTCTAGAGGTTTAACCATATTCAATGGCTTATCTAGTTCGAGAGATTGCGTTATTTCTAGAGGTTTAACCATATTCAATGGCTTATCTAGTTCGAGAGATTGCGTTATTTCTAGAGGTTTAACCATATTCAATGGCTTATCTAGTTCGAGAGATTGCGTTATTTCTAGAGGTTTAACCATATTCAATGGCTTATCTAGTTCGAGAGATTGCGTTATTTCTAGAGGTTTAACCATATTCAATGGCTTATCTAGTTCGAGAGAGATTGCGTTATTTCTAGAGGTTTAACCATATTCAATGGCTTATCTAGTTCGAGAGATTGCGTTATTTCTAGAGGTTTAAACCATATTCAATGGCTTATCTAGTTCGAGAGATTGCGTTATTTCTAGAGGTTTAACCATATTCAATGGCTTATCTAGTTCGAGAGATTTTTTTATTTCTAGAGGTTTAACCATATTCAATGGCTTATCTAGTTCGAGAGATTACGTTATTTCTAGAGGTTTAACCATATTCAATGGCTTATCTAGTTCGAGAGATTGCGTTATTTCTAGAGGTTTAACCATATTCAATGGCTTATCTAGTTCGAGAGATTGCGTTATTTCTAGAGGTTTAACCATATTCAATGGCTTATCTAGTTCGAGAGATTGCGTTATTTCTAGAGGTTTAACCATATTCAATGGCTTATCTAGTTCGAGAGATTACGTTATTTCTAGAGGTTTAACCATATTCAATGGCTTATCTAGTTCGAGAGATTGCGTTATTTCTAGAGGTTTAACCATATTCAATGGCTTATCTAGTTCGAGAGATTGCGTTATTTCTAGAGAGGTTTAACCATATTCAATGGCTTATCTAGTTCGAGAGATTGCGTTATTTCTAGAGGTTTAACCATATTCAATGGCTTATCTAGTTCGAGAGATTGCGTTATTTCTAGAGGTTTAACCATATTCAATGGCTTATCTAGTTCGAGAGATTGCGTTATTTCTAGAGGTTTAACCATATTCAATGGCTTGTCTAGTTCGAGAGATTGCGTTATTTCTAGAGGTTTAACCATATTCAATGGCTTATCTAGTTCGAGAGATTGCGTTATTTCTAGAGGTTTAACCATATTCAATGGCTTATCTAGTTCGAGAGATTGCGTTATTTCTAGAGGTTTAACCATATTCAATGGCTTATCTAGTTCGAGAGATTGCGTTATTTCTAGAGGTTTAACCATATTCAATGGCTTATCTAGTTCGAGAGATTGCGTTATTTCTAGAGGTTTAACCATATTCAATGGCTTATCTAGTTCGAGAGATTACGTTATTTCTAGAGGTTTAACCATATTCAATGGGGCTTATCTAGTTCGAGAGATTGCGTTATTTCTAGAGGTTTAACCATATTCAATGGCTTATCTAGTTCGAGAGATTGCGTTATTTCTAGAGGTTTAACCATATTCAATGGCTTATCTAGTTCGAGAGATTGCGTTATTTCTAGAGGTTTAACCATATTCAATGGCTTATCTAGTTCGAGAGATTGCGTTATTTCTAGAGGTTTAACCATATTCAATGGCTTGTCTAGTTCGAGAGATTGCGTTATTTCTAGAGGTTTAACCATATTCAATGGCTTATCTAGTTCGAGAGATTGCGTTATTTCTAGAGGTTTAACCATATTCAATGGCTTATCTAGTTCGAGAGATTGCGTTATTTCTAGAGGTTTAACCATATTCAATGGCTTATCTAGTTCGAGAGATTGCGTTATTTCTAGAGGTTTAACCATATTCAATGGCTTATCTAGTTCGAGAGATTGCGTTATTTCTAGAGGTTTAACCATATTCAAATGGCTTATCTAGTTCGAGAGATTGCGTTATTTCTAGAGGTTTAACCATATTCAATGGCTTATCTAGTTCGAGAGATTGCGTTATTTCTAGAGGTTTAACCATATTCAATGGCTTATCTAGTTCGAGAGATTGCGTTATTTCTAGAGGTTTAACCATATTCAATGGCTTATCTAGTTCGAGATTGATTGCGTTATTTCTAGAGGTTTAACCATATTCAATGGCTTGTCTAGTTCGAGAGATTGCGTTATTTCTAGAGGTTTAACCATATTCAATGGCTTATCTAGTTCGAGAGATTTGCGTTATTTCTAGAGGTTTAACCATATTCAATGGCTTATCTAGTTCGAGAGATTGCGTTATTTCTAGAGGTTTAACCATATTCAATGGCTTATCTAGTTCGAGAGATTGCGTTATTTCTAGAGGTTTAACCATATTCAATGGCTTGTCTAGTTCGAGAGATTGCGTTATTTCTAGAGGTTTAACCATATTTCAATGGCTTATCTAGTTCGAGAGATTGCGTTATTTCTAGAGGTTTAACCATATTCAATGGCTTTATCTAGTTCGAGAGATTGCGTTATTTCTAGAGGTTTAACCATATTCAATGGCTTATCTAGTTCGAGAGATTACGTTATTTCTAGAGGTTTAACCATATTCAATGGCTTATCTAGTTCGAGAGATTGCGTTATTTCTAGAGGTTTAACCATATTCAATGGCTTATCTAGTTCGAGAGATTGCGTTATTTCTAGAGGTTTAACCATATTCAATGGCTTATCTAGTTCGAGAGATTGCGTTATTTCTAGAGGTTTAACCATATTCAATGGCTTATCTAGTTCGAGAGATTGCGTTATTTCTAGAGGTTTAACCATATTCAATGGCTTATCTAGTTCGAGAGATTGCGTTATTTCTAGAGGTTTAACCATATTCAATGGCTTATCTAGTTCGAGAGATTGCGTTATTTCTAGAGGTTTAACCATATTCAATGGCTTATCTAGTTCGAGAGATTGCGTTATTTCTAGAGGTTTAACCATATTCAGTGGCTTATCTAGTTCGAGAGATTGCGTTATTTCTTCAGGTTTAACTATATTCAATGGCTTATCTAGTTCGAGAGATTGCGTTATTTCTCTAGAGGTTTAACCATATTCAATGGCTTTATCTAGTTCGAGAGATTACGTTATTTCTAGAGGTTTAACCATATTCAATGGCTTATCTAGTTCGAGAGATTGCGTTATTTCTAGAGGTTTAACCATATTCAATGGCTTATCTAGTTCGAGAGATTGCGTTATTTCTAGAGGTTTAACCATATTCAATGGCTTATCTAGTTCGAGAGATTGCGTTATTTCTAGAGGTTTAACCATTTTCAATGGCTTGTCTAGTTCGAGAGATTGCCTTATTTCTAGAGGTTTAACCATATTCAATGGCTTATCTAGTTCGAGAGATTGCGTTATTTCTAGAGGTTTAACCATATTCAATGGCTTATCTAGTTCGAGAGATTGCGTTATTTCTAGAGAGTTTAACCATATTCAATGGCTTGTCTAGTTCGAGAGATTGCGTTATTTCTAGAGGTTTAACCATATTCAATGGCTTATCTAGTTCGAGAGATTGCGTTATTTCTAGAGGTTTAACCATATTCAGTGGCTTATCTAGTTCGAGAGATTGCGTTATTTCTAGAGGTTTAAATTTCTATTCAATGGCTTGTCTAGTTCGAGAGATTGCCTTATTTCTAGAGGTTTAACCATATTCAATGGCTTATCTAGTTCGAGAGATTACGTTATTTCTAGAGGTTTAACCATATTCAATGGCTTATCTAGTTCGAGAGATTGCGTTATTTCTAGAGGTTTAACCATATTCAATGGCTTATCTAGTTCGAGAGATTGCGTTATTTCTAGAGGTTTAACCATATTCAATGGCTTGTCTAGTTCGAGAGATTACGTTATTTCTAGAGGTTTAACCATATTCAATGGCTTGTCTCGTTCGAGAGATTACGTTATTTCTAGAGGTTTAACCATATTCAATGGCTTATCTAGTTCGAGAGATTGCCTTATTTCTAGAGGTTTAACCATATTCAATGGCTTATCTAGTTCGAGAGATTGCGTTATTTCTAGAGGTTTAACCATATTCAATGGCTTATCTAGTTCGAGAGATTGCGTTATTTCTAGAGGTTTAACCATATTCAATGGCTTATCTAGTTCGAGAGATTGCGTTAGTTCTAGAGAGATATTCAATGATCTAGTTCGAGAGATGCGTTATTTCTAAGAGGTTTAACCATATTCACTAAATGACTTGTCTAGTTCGAGAGATTGCGTTATTTCTAGAGGTTTAACCATATTCAATGGCTTATCTAGTTCGAGAGATTGCCTTATTTCTAGAGGTTTAACCATATTCAATGCCTTGTCTAGTTCGAGAGATAGCCTTATTTCTAGAGGTTTAACCATATTCAATGGCTTATCTCGTTCGAGAGATTACGTTATTTCTAGAGGTTTAACCATATTCAATGGCTTATCTAGTTCGAGAGATTGCGTTATTTCTAGAGGTTTAACCATATTCAATGGCTTATCTAGTTCGAGAGATTGCGTTATTTCTAGAGGTTTAACCATATTCAATGGCTTATCTAGTTCGAGAGATTGCGTTATTTCTAGAGGTTTAACCATATTCAATGGCTTATCTAGTTCGAGAGATTGCGTTATTTCTAGAGGTTTAACCATATTCAATGGCTTATCTAGTTCGAGAGATTGCGTTATTTCTAGAGGTTTAACCATATTCAATGGCTTATCTAGTTCGAGAGATTGCGTTATTTCTAGAGGTTTAACCATATTCAATGGCTTATCTAGTTCGAGAGATTGCGTTATTTCTAGAGGTTTAACCATATTCAATGGCTTATCTAGTTCGAGAGATTACGTTATTTCTAGAGGTTTAACCATATTCAATGGCTTATCTAGTTCGAGAGATTGGGTTATTTCTGGAGGTTTAACCATATTCAATGGCTTATCTAGTTCGAGAGATTGCGTTATTTCTAGAGGTTTAACCATATTCAATGGCTTATCTAGTTCGAGAGATTGCGTTATTTCTAGAGGTTTAACCATATTCAATGGCTTATCTAGTTCGAGAGATTGCGTTATTTCTAGAGGTTTAACCATATTCAATGGCTTATCTAGTTCGAGAGATTGCGTTATTTCTAGAGGTTTAACCATATTCAATGGCTTATCTAGTTCGAGAGATTGCGTTATTTCTAGAGGTTTAACCATATTCAATGGCTTATCTAGTTCGAGAGATTGCGTTATTTCTAGAGGTTTAACCATATTCAATGGCTTATCTAGTTCGAGAGATTGCGTTATTTCTAGAGGTTTAACCATATTCAATGGCTTATCTAGTTCGAGAGATTGCGTTATTTCTAGAGAGGTTTAACCATATTCAATGGCTTATCTAGTTCGAGAGATTGCGTTATTTCTAGAGGTTTAACCATATTCAATGGCTTATCTAGTTCGAGAGATTGCGTTATTTCTAGAGGTTTAACCATATTCAATGGCTTATCTAGTTCGAGAGATTGCGTTATTTCTAGAGGTTTAAACCATATTCAATGGCTTATCTAGTTCGAGAGATTACGTTATTTCTAGAGGTTTAACCATATTCAATGGCTTATCTCTAGTTCGAGAGATTACGTTATTTCTAGA
>LUCW03000008.1:0-12155 GCA_001586965.3 Sphaeroforma sirkka | reverse complement strand
AATTTAAATTTTAAATTTTAAATTTTAAAAATTTTAAATTTTAAATTTTAAATTTTAAATTTTAAATTTTAAATCTTAAATTTTAAATTTTAAATTTTAAATTTTAAATTTTAAATTTTAAATTTTAAATTTTAAATTTTAAATTTTAAATTTTAAATTTTAAATTTTAAATTTTAAATTTTAAATTTTAAATTTTAAATTTTAAATTTTAAATTTTAAATTTTAAATTTTAAATTTTAAATTTTAAATTTTAAATTTTAAATTTTAAATTTTAAATTTTAAATTTTAAATTTAAATTTTAAATTTTAAATTTTAATTTTAAATTTTAAATTTTAAATTTTAAATTTAAATTTTAAATTTTAAATTTTAAATTTTAAATTTTAAATTTTAAATTTTAAATTTTAAATTTTAAATTTTAAATTTTAAATTTTAAATTTTAAATTTTAAATTTTAAATTTTAAATTTTAAATTTTAAATTTTAAATTTAAATTTTAAATTTTAAATTTTAAATTTTAAATTTTAAATTTTAAATTTTAAATTTTAAATTTTAAATTTTAAATTTTAAATTTTAAATTTTAAATTTTAAATTTTAAATTTTAAATTTTAAATTTTAAATTTTAAATTTTAAATTTTAAATTTTAAATTTTAAATTTTAAATTTTAAATTTTAAATTTTAAATTTTAAATTTTAAATTTTAAAAATTTTAAATTTTAAATTTTAAATTTTAAATTTTAAATTTTAAATTTTAAATTTTTTTAAATTTTAAATTTTAAATTTAAATTTTAAATTTTAAATTTTAAATTTTTTTTAAATTTTAAATTTTAAATTTTAAATTTTAAATTTTAAATTTTAAATTAAATTAAATTTTAAATTTTAAATTTTAAATTTTAAATTTTAAATTTTAAATTTTAAATTTTAAATTTTAAATTTTAAATTTTAAATTTTAAATTTTAAATTTTAAATTTTAAATTTTAAATTTTAAATTTTAAATTTTAAATTTTAAATTTTAAATTTTAAATTTTAAATTTTAAATTTTAAATTTTAAATTTTAAATTTTAAATTTTAAATTTTAAATTTTAAATTTTAAATTTTAAATTTTAAATTTTAAATTTTAAATTTTAAATTTTAAATTTTAAATTTTAAATTTTAAATTTTAAATTTTAAATTTTAAATTTTAAATTTTAAATTTTAAATTTTAAATTTAAATTTTAAATTTAAATTTTAAATTTTAAATTTTAAATTTAAATTTTAAATTTTAAATTTTAAATTTTAAATTTTAAATTTTAAATTTTAAATTTTAAATTTTAAATTTTAAATTTTAAATTTTAAATTTTAAATTTTAAATTTTAATTTTAAATTTTAAATTTTAAATTTTAAATTTTAAATTTTAAATTTTAAATTTTAAATTTTAAATTTTAAATTTTAAATTTTAAATTTTAAATTTTAAATTTTAAATTTTAAATTTTAAATTTTAAATTTTAAATTTTAAATTTTAAATTTTAAATTTTAAATTTTAAATTTTAAATTTAAATTTTAAATTTTAAATTTTAAATTTTAAATTTTAAATTTTAAATTTTAAATTTTAAATTTTAAATTTTAATTTTAAATTTTAAATTTTAAATTTTAAAATTTAAATTTTAAATTTTAAATTTTAAATTTTAAATTTTAAATTTTAAATTTTAAATTTTAAATTTAAATTTTAAATTTTAAATTTTAAATTTAAATTAAATTTTAAATTTTAAATTTTAAATTTTAAATTTTAAATTTTAAATTTTAAATTTTAAATTTTAAATTTTAAATTTTAAATTTTAAATTTAAATTTTAAATTTTAAATTTTAAATTTTAAATTTTAAATTTTAAATTTTAAATTTTAAATTTTAAATTTTAAATTTTAAATTTTAAATTTTAAATTTTAAATTTTAAATTTTAAATTTTAAATTTTAAATTTTAAATTTTAAATTTTAAAAATTTTAAATTTTAAATTTTAAATTTTAAATTTTAAATTTTAAATTTTAAATTTTAAATTTTAAATTTTAAATTTTAAATTTTAAATTTTAAATTTTAAATTTTAAATTTTAAATTTTAAATTTTAAATTTTAAATTTTAAATTTTAAATTTAAATTTTAAATTTTAAATTTTAAATTTTAAATTTTAAATTTTAAATTTTAAATTTTAAATTTTAAATTTTAAATTTTAAATTTTAAATTTTAAATTTTAAATTTTAAATTTTAAATTTTAAATTTTAAATTTTAAATTTTAAATTTTAAATTTTAAATTTTAAATTTTAAATTTTAAATTTTAAATTTTAAATTTTAAATTTTAAATTTTAAATTTTAAATTTTAAATTTTAAATTTTAAATTTAAATTTTAAATTTTAAATTTTAAATTTTAAATTTTAAATTTTAAATTTTAAATTTTAAATTTTAAATTTTAAATTTTAAATTTTAAATTTTAAATTTTAAATTTTAAATTTTAAATTTTAAATTTTAAATTTTAAATTTTAAATTTTAAATTTTAAATTTTAAATTTTAAATTTTAAATTTTAAATTTTAAATTTTAAATTTTAAATTTTAAATTTTAAATTTTAAATTTTAAATTTTAAATTTTAAATTTTAAATTTTAAATTTTAAATTTTAAATTTTAAATTTTAAATTTTAAATTTTAAATTTTAAATTTTAAATTTTAAATTTTAAATTTTAAATTTTAAATTTTAAATTTTAAATTTTAAATTTTAAATTTTAAATTTTAAATTTTAAATTTTAAATTTTAAATTTTAAATTTTAAATTTTAAATTTTAAATTTTAAATTTTAAATTTTAAATTTTAAATTTTAAATTTTAAATTTTAAATTTTAAATTTTAAATTTTAAATTTTAAATTTTAAATTTTAAATTTTAAATTTTAAATTTTAAATTTTAAATTTTAAATTTTAAATTTTAAATTTTAAATTTTAAATTTTAAATTTTAAATTTTAAATTTTAAATTTTAAATTTTAAATTTTAAATTTTAAATTAAACTTAAACCTTAAACCTTAAACTTTAAATTTTAAATTTTAAACCTTTAAATTTTAAAACTTTTAAAAACTTTAAAATTTTAAACTCCTAAAACCCTAAACTTTTAAACTTTAAACTCCTAAACTCCTAAACCCTAAAAACTCCTAAAACCCTAACCCTTAAACCCTAAAAACCCATAAACCCTAAAAACCTCTAAAATCGGTCCTGGTCAATGTCAAACAGGGGTGTATGTGGTGGTTCGGGAGTTTGCGTGTCCAGTGCTGGGGCGCCGCCATATAGGCGCTAGCCTCTGATGTAGTGTGTTGAAGTCCATTTGCGGGTTATCTAGCCACAGTGTTCTGTGGGCTTGTCTGAAACGACGTCTGCGGTCCAACGAAGGCCAAGTATAATCGTTCTGTGGGTGTTCTGAGTCTACGAGGAGAGTGTGTACTATTGTGGTCATGAACCGTGGCACTGGGAACACACAGTTCAGCAGTACTTGGGGTGGTATGGGTCCTTTGTGCAAGCACACCAGCTGGTCGTAGTGTGAGCATGTCTGTGTAGCGCTTACGGGTGCTATGGGCGTCAAGTAAGTTGCCATCAACTACAACTTTCTTTGGTGAGATGAGTTTGGACATGTAGGGCAGCACGAGGGGACACCTGAAGTGTGATGTGGTGAAAGGTGTTTTGCTGCAGCCAATGCATGTGAGACCTGCCGGGGTCTTTCTAGCGTGAACATATACCCGTTCGTGACGTACAGTGCGACGATCGTTGGTACCTGAATAAGAGACTGCTGAAGCTGTGATGTTCGAGTGGCGTGTCGAGTCGGTACCGCCTCTTCCTCGCCTGGGTAGATGAGTCCAAATCGGAGTTCGCGAGCCGCTTGTCGGTGTAGTGCGCTTTCCTTTTGTTTGGTTTTCTGTTTGTGTATGCTTGTTTCAGCTTCCTGTATGTTATGAACGGAGGGTAGTGATGTATGTTCTCGCGAGCGAGCATAGTGAGTCTCATAGGGTGAATATGGTTGCTTGTTTGCCCAGATATTCCTGTAGAGGATTTCTGTGTGACATACGAGTTATATGATTTATAAGACTCACGCACCGCCAAGCGCATAATGCCCGTGCGTTGAGGAGTCCACAGAACTGAATTTGTTTCAGCATAGTTGGTGTGGCTTTGTTGGGGTCTTTTGTGTGCGGCAGTGGAAAGAATGTATCCAGAGGCCTTATGGATTACGGTATCGAGCTTGTCGAGTTGTGTATTGATTTGTGATGTGAGTGAGTAGTGTGATAGTGGGATGAAAGCAAGACCGTAAGTGATTTTGGAGAGTATAAATACTGGAAGATCATGAGCTTGTTGTGTGGGTGTAGGTGGGTCCCAGCTCGGAAGCCAAGGGGCCGCTGTGGCTTATGGATTCATTCAGAGTATTGATGCGTGTTTCCAACATTTGTACAATGTCTATTCCCTTGTCCCATAGGGAACCCAAGCATCTAGCAGTGGGGTGTGCATCTATACCATTCAGTCCGAGCATGAACTTGTGTGCTAGTTTGGGATTTTGCGGTGCTACATATATCGATTTCTTTGGGTGGAATTCAACACCGGAGCGTTTGCCCCATACATAAGCATGGTTGAGGCCTAGCTGCAACTTGGTGTGATCGCGGTTGTAGATCGTTAGGTCGTCGACCCAGCCAAGGAAGCCTCGGGGGTCGACTTTAGCAAGGCTATCAAGTAGCGGGTCAATGTATATGTTGAAGAGTGTAGTGATTGATCACCCTGAGTTAGACCATGAGCACGTGAATATAGGCCCGAGGACTTGTTGATATGTAATACGAGACACTACATTATGGTACATGTTTTGGAAGAGGGTGATCAATGGGGTGGGTACCCGTCGATTGTGTAGAAGGCGCCAGAGGCGGTCAAGTTTGACTGAGTCATATGCTTTCTTAATGTCCAGGAATACCTGGTGGGTGTGTTGGGCTGTAGGGCTTGATTGATTGATGTATTCGTGTAGCGTGAGGGCGTGTGTGAAGCAAGAGTAGCCTGATTTGAACCCGCCTTGTCTGCTATGTGTTTTAAAGGCAGACAGCTGATTCATGTAACTCAGCAGTACTATTTGAAAGATACGACGCAGCATCTGTGTGAGCGTTATAGGTCGAAAGAATTCTGGCCCTGTGGGTACCCCAGTTTTGGGAATGGGCACGATAAGCGTGCACAGCCAGGCTGACGGCACGTTACCCGTATGTAGTATCTTGTTGAACAGGTAATTGAGGACTTTAAGAATTGGTGACTTGGGATTTGGTTTACCCTCCTGATCGTGTCCTATGGGATAGACTTCGATAGCTGCTTTGAGAATATCAATATGTATTCCGTCCGGGCCGGAGCCCTTCCGGCTATCATATGCTAGTATGGCTTGCATGATATGTGCGGTGGTGAAGATATCTTGGTCGAGAGGTATGAATTCAGTATGGGTTTCTTCTGGTATTTTGTAAGGTATTTTCTGGTTAAATAGCTTTTTGCAGGAATGAGCCAATGATGTGTGCTGTTGGTTCTGTTGTGTTGGGTATTGATGGTTGTTTGACAGTGATTTCTTTGTTTAGTGAATAATTTCACAATGGTGGTATTATGGATACGCCTCGGTAGCGCAAATGGTGTGTGGATCTGTGGGGGTTGTTTTCCAGATAGTAACCGTAGAATGTGCCTTGTGCTACTTTCCATAGCTTGTTAACTATCGTATCATATACTGATGTGATTTTGTCTTGATTTGCATTCTGGATAAGTCGTAGCCATGACTTAGAGTTAGCTCTTATTCTTGCTCGAAAGGTATTTGCGCAGCGGGTTGTTGCAATTATAAGTTCGAATTCGGTATCTGTTGTACCCGTGTGCTGGCATACATTCTATGGATGTAGGCATAGTACTGGGGTGTTGTATGTCTGGTGATTGAATGTTGAGTGAAAACACCCATTCATGATCGGTTTTGAGTGAAATGTCTGCGGCTTTGATGAGTGTGAGCAGTGTTCTCGTACGTGATTGAGCGTAGACGTGATCAACACGTATGTTTGCTGATTGGTTTGGTGTTATATGGTCCATTTGGTGTAGCTGAGTATAGTATTCGATAGATTTTCTACGGTCGGGATATTTAATGAGGAAGTCATTATATTCTGTATCGCGGAAATTCATATTCCAACCAGCACATGAGGCTTTGCAGCTGAGTGCCATTAAAGCCTTTGTATACGTCATTTCCTAGGTGTGGTGCTAAGTAGACCGATTTTAGGGTTTAGGGTTTAGGATTTTTAGGGTTTAGGGTTTAGGGTTTTAGGGTTTAGGGTTTAGGGCTTTAGGGCTTAGGGTTTAGGGTACCTTTATTTGTTTACACGCCATTGCTATATACAATGCCTGATGTCCGGGGTGGACTTGTGGCTACCGGCAGGTGCTGGCAGTTCCCGTGACCCTGCTTTTCAGGGAGGGCGAACTGACCATCTAGGGCTGAGTCTTGTGCGGTCTGTGGTTGTTGTACTTGTTGAGTTGTTTTCTTTGGCTGTAGTTTTGTTAGTGGTGTGGGCGTTTGACTACCGTAACTGGATTGACACAGAGTCTGTGAGTAAGCTGTGGCAGATATGCATATCGTTTCATTGAATATGAGGTATGATACAGTGGCTCACCAGTGTATCATACTCACTACCGCATCACCGGGTCGCGATGTGCGACTGTGCCCGCCGGTAGGCATTCAGGAGGGTGTGGGCGGGGCGGGGGCGTTTCATCGCGCTGTGTCTGCTGATATATGTGCTATTCAACTCAGGTCAATGCATATTTGTCGCAGGCATATTCGCCAGCGTCTGATCAAGTCAGGCGGAGTCACGCTACTACATATGTAGGATAGTGTAATGTCTATTGGGATGTCATTGTCTAAGTCCTGGTCAATGTCAAACAGGGGTGTATGTGGTGGTTCGGGAGTTTGCGTGTCCAGTGCTGGGGCGCCGCCATATAGGCGCCAGCCCTGGATGTAGTGTGTTGAAGTCCATTTGCGGGTTATCTAGCCACAGTGTTCTGTGGGCTTGTTCTGAAACGACGTCTGCGGTCCAACGAAGGCCAAGCATAATCGTTCTGTGGGTGTTCTGAGTCTACGAGGAGAGTGTGTACCATTGTGGTCATGAACCGTGGCACTGGGAACACACAGTTCAGCAGTACTTGGGGTGGTATGGGTCCTTTGTGCAAGCACACCAGCTGGTCGTAGTGTGAGCATGTCTGTGTAGCGCTTACGGGTGCTAAGGGCGTCAAGTAAGTTGCTATCAACTACAACTTTCTTTGGTGAGATGAGTTTGGACATGTAGGGCAGCACGAGGGGACACTTGAAGTGTGATGTGGTGAAAGGTGTTTTGCTGCAGCCAATGCATGTGAGACCTGCCGGGGTCTTTCTAGCGTGAACATATACCTGTTCGTGACGTACAGTGCGACGATCGTTGGTACCTGAATAAGAGACTGCTGAAGCTGTGATGTTCGAGTGGCGTGTCGAGTCGGTACCGCTCTTCCTCGCCTGGGTAGATGAGTCCAAATCGAAGTTCGCGAGCCGCTTGTCGGTGTAGTGCGCTTCCCTTTTGTTTGGTTTTCTGTTTGTGTATGCTTGTTTCAGCTTCCTGTATGTTATGAACGGAGGGTAGTGAAGTATGTTCGAGCGAGCGAGCATAGTGAGTCCCATAGGGGTGAATATGGTTGCTTGTTTTGCCCAGATATTCCTGTAGAGGATTTCTGTGTGACATACGAGTTATATGATTTATAAGACTCACGCACCGCCAAGTGCATAATGCCCGTGCGTTGAGGAGTCCACAGAACTGAATTTGTTTCAGCATAGTTGGTGTGGCTTTGTTGGGGTCTTTTTTGTGCGGCAGTGGAAAGAATGTATCCAGAGGCTTTATGGATTACGGCATCGAGCTTGTCGAGTTGTGTATTGATTTGTGATGTGAGTGAGTAGTGTGATAGTGGGATGAAAGCAAGACCGTAAGTGATTTTGGAGAGTATAAATACCGGAAGATCATGAGCTTGTTGTGTGGGTGTAGGTGGGTCCCAGCTCGGAAGCCAAGGGGCCGCTGTGGCTTATGGATTCATTCAGAGTATTGATGCGTGTTTCCAACATTTGTACAATGTCTATTCCCTTGTCCCATAGGGAATCCCAAGCATCTAGCAGTGGGGTGTGCATCTATACCATTCAGTCCGAGCATGAACTTGTGTGCTAGTTTGGGATTTTGCGGTGCTACATATATCGATTTCTTTGGGTGGAATTCAACACCGAGCGTTTGCCCCATACATAAGCATGGTTGAGGCCTAGTTGCAACTTGGTGTGATCGCGGTTGTATATCGCTAGGTCGTCGACCCAGCCAAGGAAGCCTCGGGGGTCGACTTTAGCAAGGCTATCAAGTAGCGGGTCAATGTATATGTTGAAGAGTGTAGTGATTGGATCACCCTGAGTTAGACCATGAGCACGTGTGAATATAGGCCCGAGGACTTGTTGATATGTAATACGAGACACTACATTATGGTACATGTTTTGGAAGAGGGTGATCAATGGGGTGGGTACCCGTCGATTGTGTAGAAGGCGCCAGAGGCGGTCAAGTTTGACTGAGTCATATGCTTTTCTTAATGTCCAGGAATACCTGGTGGGTGTGTTGGGCTGTAGGGCTTGATTGATTGATGTATTCGTGTAGCGTGAGGGCGTGTGTGAAGCAAGAGTAGCCTGATTTGAACCCGCCTTGTCTGCTATGTGTTTTAAAGGCAGACAGCTGATTCATGTAACTCAGCAGTACTATTTGAAAGATACGACGCAGTATCTGTGTGAGCGTTATAGGTCGAAAGAATTCTGGCCCTGTGGGTACCCAGTTTTGGGAATGGGCACGATAAGCGTGCACAGCCAGGCTGACGGCACGTTACCCGTATGTAGTATCTTGTTGAACAGGTAATTGAGGACTTTAAGAATTGGTGACTTGGGATTTGGTTTACCCTCCTGATCGTGTCCTATGGGATAGACTTCGATAGCTGCTTTGAGAATATCAATATGTATCCGTCCGGGCCGGAGCCCTTCCGGCCATCATATGCTAGTATGGCTTGCATGATATGTGCGGTGGTGAAGATATCTTGGTCGAGAGGTATGAATTCAGTATGGGTTTCTTCTGGTATTTTGTAAGGTATTTTCTGGTTAAACAGCTTTGCAGGAATGAGCCAATGATGTGCTGTTGGTTCTGTTGTGTTGGGTATTGATGGTTGTTTGACAGTGATTTCTTTGTTTAGTGAATAATTTCACAATGGTGGTATTATGGATACGCCTGGTAGCGCGCAATGGTGTGTGGGGGGGTTGTTTTCCAGATAGTAACCGCAGAATGTGCCTTGTGCCACTTTCCATAGCTTGTTAACCATCGTATCAGGGCCCATACCCATGGCCAGGTCTTGGCCCAGGGATGGGCAGCCAGGACTTAGAGGCCCAGGGCCCAGGGCCCAGGCCCAGGGCCCAGGGCCCAGGGCCCAGGTTGTTGGGCCCAGGTTCCAGGGCCCAGGGTACCTTGGGTGCAGGCATACATCTCAGGGCCCAGGGCATAGGCCCAGGGGGTGGGCCCAGGGCCAGGGCCCAGGCCCAGGGCCCAGGGCCCAGGCCCAGGGCCCAGGGCCCAGGGCCCAGGTCCCAGGGCCCAGGAGTGTGGGCCCAGTGCCCAGGGCCCAGGGCCCAGGGCCCAGGCGTGATCAACACGGCCCAGGCCCAGGGCCAGGGCCCAGGGCCCAGGGCCCAGGGCCCAGGCCCAGGGCCCAGGGCCCAGGGCCCAGGGCCCAGGGTCCAGGGGCCCAGGCCCGGGCAGGGCCAGGGCCCAGGGCCCAGGCCCAGGCCCAGGCCCAGGCCCAGGGCCCAGGCCCAGGGCCCAGGGCCCAGGCCCCAGGGCCCAGGCCCAGGGCCCAGGCCCAGGTGCCAGGCCCAGGCCCAGGCCCAGGGCCAGGCGAAAGGCCCAGGCCCAGGGCCCAGGCCCAGGGCATGTAGGCCCAGGCCCAGGCCCAGGCCCAGGGCCCAGGCCCAGGGCCCAGGCCCAGGGCCCAGGGCCCAGGGCCCAGGTGCCCAGGCCCAGGGCCCAGGCCCAGGGCCCAGGCCCAGGCCCCAGGGAGGCGGCCCAGGCCCCAGGCCCAGGGCCCAGGGCCCAGGGCCCAGGGCCCAGGGCCCAGGGCCCAGGGCCCAGGCCCAGGCCCAGGGCCCAGGCCCAGGGCCCAGGGCCCAGGCCCAGGGCCCAGGGCCCAGGCCCAGGGCCCAGGGCCCAGGGCCCAGGGCCCAGGGCCCAGGGCCCAGGGGCCCAGGGCCCAGGGCCCAGGCTGGGCCCAGGGCCCAGGCCCAGGGCCCAGGGGGCCCAGGCCCAGGGCCAGGCCAGGCCCAGGCCCAGGGCCCAGGGCCCAGGGCCCCCAGGGGCCCAGGCCCAGGCCCAGGCCCAGGGCCCAGGGCCCAGGCCCAGGGCCCAGGGCCCAGGGCCCAGGCCCAGGCCCAGGCCCAGGGCCCAGGGCCCAGGCCCAGGGCCCAGGGCCCAGGGCCCAGGGCCCAGGGCCCAGGGCCTGTGGGCCCAGGGCCCAGGGCCCAGGGCCCAGGCCCAGGGCCCAGGGCCAGGCCCAGGGCCCAGGGCCCAGGGCCCAGGGCCCAGGCCCAGGCCCCAGGGCCCAGGCCCAGGGCCCAGGGCCCAGGCCCAGGGCCCAGGCCCAGGCCCAGGGCCCAGGCCCAGGCCCAGGCCCAGGCCCAGGGCCCAGGGCCCAGGGCCCAGGGCCCAGGGCCCAGGCCCAGGGCCCAGGCCCAGGCCCAGGCCCAGGCCCAGGCCCAGGGCCCAGGCCCAGGGCCCAGGGCCCAGGCCCAGGCCCAGGGCCCAGGCCCAGGCCCAGGGCCCAGGCCCAGGGCCCAGGCCCAGGCCCAGGGCCCAGGGCCCAGGGCCCAGGCCCAGGGCCCAGGCCCAGGCCCCAGGCCCAGGGCCCAGGGCCCAGGGCCCAGGCCCAGGCCCAGGCCAGGGCCCAGGGCCCAGGGCCCAGGCCCAGGCCCAGGCCCAGGGCCCAGGCCCAGGGCCCCAGGGCCCAGGCCCAGGGCCCAGGGCCCAGGGCCCAGGCCCAGGGCCCAGGGCCCAGGGCCCAGCGCCCAGGGCCCAGGCCCAGGGCTGGAGGTGGGCGTTTCATAGCAGGATGTTTGTTGATACAATTGTTATTCAGCTTCCAAGTCAATGCAAATCTGTCGTAGGCATATTTTGGCCAACACTTCGTAAAAATCAGGTGGATCTAGACCGCTAGTGATATAGGAGAGTGATATCTATTGGGATGTTGTTTTCAAATAAATCTATCTATATCGAACAGGGGTGATGTGGTGGTGGTGGGGTAGCGTGCGTTTCAACCACTGTGTGATTATGTACGCTGCCGCCTCTGGGTGAAGCTTGTATTGAAATCCATTTGCGGATTATCAATCCACAGTACTCTATTGGGCTGCTGGCCACGATCTATACCAGCCAGTGATGGCCATATAAATTCATTGCCTGGGTGTGCACCATTTACACGTAACGTATGAACTGGCAGTAGTCATGAAACGGCGGCACTGGAACACACACTTTTCTATGAGTATGTTTGGTTCTATCGGTCCCTTGTGTATATATACTGCCGATCGTGAATCGTTAACATGTCTGTATAGCGCTTGCGACTACTAGTGCATCTGTTGTATCTTAATAACTACCACACTCTTGTGGTGCGGATCGGCTTTGACACAAACTCTATTTTGAAGGAACATGTGAAGTGTGTGGAATTGAAATTTTCCTAGCGCTGCAACCGGGGATGTATGCGAGACCTGCAGGATGGCTTTTCTGGCGTGAAACAGAACCTGTGTAGCTATGTGGTGAACGGTAGCGACTGTGTCGGAACTCGGAGGAGAAGACTGCTGATATTGTGATGTTCCGTTTGGTGGTGTGTCGAATCGGTAGCGTTCTTGCTAGCTGAGGTAGATGAGGCCGAAATCTCAGCTCACGTGCTGCCTCGCGGTGTAGCCCCTCACCTTCTTCCCTAGTTTGGGTTCTTTTGGTGTTATAGAAAATCTTCAATTGTCTGTATAGTTTTTTTATAATATGGATAAAAATAGATGTTCTCAAGAGCGAGCATGGTGAGTCCCCACCAGGGGTGAAAACGGATCTATG
>LUCW03000007.1:57500-69574 GCA_001586965.3 Sphaeroforma sirkka | reverse complement strand
TTACAAAATGGTCTTCTCTCGCCAAACACCGACTCAAATATTAAAATACCTGCCCTCGTTTGCATTCAAAATATAATTTCTGTAGATTTCGGCATCTGGTGCTTAACCCAGAGTCCGGTTGTACACACTCGGTCGCAGTCTTTTTATCAACCCTCATACAGTCACTTTCCAACAGACATTGTACAAATTCTTCTCTCAATGGTTTGCACGACATGACGTTCAAAGGATCTATGTACACAGAGCTGTATCCTCAAATAAATCCCTTGGCCAACTGTCTATATTGTTTACTATTCTGCTCGAGTACGTGTTAAATATTTTATTTATATGTACGCTATATATCTAAATATGATATATCTCTGTCCATAGTCACAAGTGAGTCAACCAACAGTGTTTTTTTTTTTAATTTCAATATATTTTATACCTAGTGCTGTGTCCTCTCTCTCTCTATGTTCTTTGAGGCTCTGTGTTCAATGTTGTCGGGGCCTATCTGTTGCATGATTTTATAGAACTAAAAGTGATGACCAACATACGTTGGAATTTGGAAACGGAGCTGGATAGCATCACTCTCTCGCAGTCATCAGTGTTATTTAGTAGAGTCTGGTCTGGTGGACATCTGCTACAGTAGAGCTCACTACATCTTTTTAACACAATTTGAAATTTTACTGTTGTCCCAACCTCCAAGTAAAAATGTTTATAACGTGCTACAGGACATATAGAGGAACACATTGAGGCTTGAACATACATAAAAACATCTCATTAGAACGGAATTGTTTGTTACAGGATCAAATAAATAGTAGCTAATTCCAGTGGTGATCACAAAGGCACAAGCTAGCAACGCTCACATATGGCGCGCCTTTGCTATTAGAGATTAAGGGGAATAGTGTGTGGTGTATCGTTAAAAATATAACACCAATCTGATTAGATATGAACGGAATGATGACAGAGCCCGAATGGGATAGAGAGTCGGATTACGATGAGGAAGGAAAAAGTGACGATGATTCAACTGTGTTTAATGAGCTTAAGGAGATTGTATACAGACGCAATATAGATGCGATTGATAAAGAGCTAAAGGAACTCGAGACCAATGCCCATGAAGCGCATAATGCCGAGGTCAAGGAATTGGAGATGCAGAAGGAGAAACGACTGGAACAGTGCAAGATCTACTCGCGGTATCTCACACAATGCGTGAATAGTAGGTTCAATAAGCAGAAGAAAGAATCGGAGGAGGCCTTGGCGAAGGCAATTGGTATGCTATGTATATATTAGCACAGTGTGTTGTTCAGTACGATCGAACTCGACTCCTCGATTTTAATGTTGAATTGTTGAACGTGATAGTACAAGTTGTGAACGGCTATATATACTTTAAAAGTTTAAATTAGTTGGATTTTTAAAATAACGTATCGTATAATTATGTGTGTTTTAGGTTGATATAATTGTAGGGTCAGATATTATCGTGAGAGTTAAGCTTCCGTATTCTGTTCAGTTTAACAATGCTTCGATGTCACAGTATGGTCATTCACAGCTGTTTCTGTAGTTAACAATATTTTCAGTTTGACAGGAAATGTGTTACGTCTTGTATACCATCTCTCAAGCGAAACGTGTATGTTGGAAGAACACTTTGTCTAATTTGTGAGTATTCTGCTGTACCTTTTGTATAGCACAGCGGATCTAATCTGGAGTACAAGCATATCAAATGTGGCCTATGGGCAGCTACGTATTGTTCAAAAAATTCTAAATATGTGTGTAGGGGATATTTTAATTTACTCACGACACTTTACACACTTTTCAGATATACATGTATGGGTATTTCTCGATATGTATTGTGTTCATGTATGTACGAACATCTGCATATATATCCATCTTTCTATATTAACTATTTTGGCAATATAATACATATATATGTATATATGTGTGTGTGTGCGTGTGTGTGTGTGTGTGTTTGTGTGTGTGCGTGCGTTTAATATATATATATATATATATATATGTATATATATTTATGCATTTATATATATATATATATTGTCTGTGTGTGTGTGTGCGTGTGCGCGTTTAATATATATATATATATATATATGTTATTGATGTGCGTGTGTGTGCGTGTGTATGCATTTATATATATATATATATGTACGTGCGTGTGTGCGTGCGATGCGTGCCCGATGCATGCTGTATGTGCATGCATGCGCATATATATATTATTATTTATCCATATATATATACGTGTGCGTGTCCGTATTTGTGTGCGTGTGCATCTTGTGCGTGTGCGTGTGCGTGCGTATTGTATAATCATATATATATATTATATATATATATACGCGCGTGTGCGTCAATCTTTTGTATGTATCCATGAATATATAGTATATATATATATATATATATATATGTATTATATATATGTATTATTATATGCATATATTATATATATATATATATATTATTATGATGTGTGTGTGTGTGTGTATGTATATATATATATATATATATTATATATATATATATATAGATATATATATATATATATATATATATATATATATATATATATATATATATATATATAGTTCGATAGATATATATATTTATGTATAAATATATAGATCGTTAGATATATATATATATATGATCATATCTCAAGTACATGAGGATAACTGGACGAAAATCATAACTATGCCTTCCTTTGTGTCGGTAATGCGAGGGTGCGAATTCTTTTTTATTCATTACTCTTTTTTTTTTTATCTACTTCATGTGAATAGCTTATAGACTACGAGCATCAATATGCTCTAGAATTTATTTCGTTCTGTATCTGTAGCTGTTCGTGTTTCCACAGAAAGCCACTCTTACATCGGCATATGAGATGCAATTGTGGTGTGATTAGTGAAGACCCATATAGCCTAAACGTCTGTGTTTAGGCCTTTGTTTACATTTCGTGAGAATATGAACTAGAGTACGTATTCTCTCTGTGTCAAGTCATATTGGTATTATCTTTCCGCTGGTTATTTGTATACCTAATCTTAATTTCTCCGCATTTGTACAGTTTCGGAGAAAGCGGATGTGTTGGCCTCATTGCATGACAAGATCAAAAGATTGGCTGAAGAGAGGACTAACGACGATCTCACCAATGTTTCGGAGGCACAAGATAAGGCCAGGGCTACCACGCGCAAGCTGAGGTACCGAACTGGCGATGATAAGAAAGATGTATCAGGTAATAAATCATGTGTGTGTGTGTCTGTGTCTGTGTCTGTGTCTGTGTCTGTGTGTGTGTTTTGGAGAAAGCCTGAGAAAATTTGCTCTACTTTCTCGGTAGCTCGAGCGCATATAATTATTGCTGATTTTATCTTGTTTAGATGCCGATAAACCTAATATATGGCTAGTGCCATTGTGCTTGGGAATGCAATATGTGTCGGCGGCCGAATAACATCGATAGTCTTAGCCGAATATGTTCATTGACCATTCTCGCGTGAAAAATCAACTCATGCGATATTTTGTGATATGTATATACCACTCAGTAATCACCTACCACAATTCATGTGTGATACATTACTTCGCAGAGAAACCAAAAGAAAGCAAGAGGAGGAAGCTTCACGCACAACAAGGTCCCAAATATACAATCAAACTGTCCGAGGCTGATATCACGGACGATGCAAGCGCAGTACTGGGCGTGGCTCGCACAGGAAAAGGTACGAACATTCTGATGTAGTTTCACATAGAAGTACACAATATAGTGTACCGTGCACGCTGTGCTACATAGCACGACAACTACTACGATACTTGCCACAAGACCGCGTCTCTAACCTTTCTAATCTTTGCCTTTTGATCTCGCAGCCAATCGAAGGAGGTGAGCAATTGCCTACGAATAGTACACGCCGCAAGGCCGTCGACCGAATAAGGTTAAACAATCAGCCCGTCTCTTAATATGCAAACCACTGAAGCAAACTTCAACCATGGGTAATACCCCACATTATGTGATCACTTGTTGAAATAGCAAGCCAATAAACTATAAAAATTTGAGCCGCTTGTGAACCGTCGCAAATAGAAGTGAGTTTATTAAATCCACCTGAGACTTGTGTGCATGTATGCACTAATTGCAAATATAGCGTATATTATGTATGTATGTAAAAAGACAAAGGATATATATGTAGGCTGTAAACATTAGTATATGTATCAATATTTTACGCTCGGGTAAAACATACATTGTAGAAACAGACTTGTATTCAAATATCGTCTGCACTACTTATCGGCGCTTTAAATGGCAATATAAATTAAAACAGCGAATTACAGATACAAATATGCTTACGTGTATACTATCAGTGCACGTAAGCACTTGATACGACTACTATCGACCATTGAGTTCAAATGGATACTGGAAATACGTACATGCACGACAGAACTTAAAGAGGATATATTATTAAAGTATATGCCTAATACGAAGCTTTGAACGAAACTACAAAGAATTTAGATCAGTGACAAGACTTCTGTGTGCAAGTGATCGAATGAGACTCGTGACCGGAACGACAAGCTACAGTAAAAGAAGTACATGTTTTGGCCTAAATACAGACGAATAGCTAAAAAGAGGCGATCAGATCACGACTGTGGACTGCCTAGAGATCAACATAAATATATACACTAGAGACACTGACAAATATGCACTGCTTTATTCGATATGCAACATGTATGTGGTTTTAAAAGTATCAAGTATGTTACGAGTCCAGTTTGCGTCAAGTGGGTCTGAAATCTGAATGACGGTTTAGCGTTTTTTTTTTTGGCCAGGAAAGTCTGAACGGCTGCGCCTATTTACATACTCTCGCAGCTTTTTTTACGCGCATATATACATATTACGGTATGTAACCGGCTATCCGTACATTCGGCAAGAATGTAACCCTTGGCCTGAAGTTCTGAACCCTAATAAATGAGATACACGGAGTTGTGGTAAAGTTATAAAGTTTTTAGTTTTTACTCTGTTTTATGACTCGTGAGTCATGGCTCAAGCCAGAGGAGGATTGAGGAATGAGGAGAGGTTGAGACTTGAGACCAGACTCCCCAGCCCCCAGTCCCCACGACCCCACTCCCCAAACTCCAGACTCCAGTTTCAGGCTTTCAGAGTTTCAGGTTCCAGGAGTTGAGAAGTTGAGACTCTCTGAGAGTCGAGGCAGACTTGAGTGTTATTTTCGGACAATTGTTTTTTTATTTTTTTAAAAAAAATAGAATATACACAAAAATACACTGGCAGCTGGTCCACTGCTAAAAATATGTATGTAAATATGTATTTTGAAATTGCACAGTCGGGTATGTACTGTACACCTCAGCAGACGTGGAAAGGGCCAGGTGCCCAGAGTCCTGGGGCAAAGGGGGTAAGAGCTAGCCCCAGGACCCAGGAGTCCAGGACCCAGGACAGTTCCAGCTGAAGATCCTAGACCGGGTCTGTGTGAGTTGTGACTGTGTCTCTGAAACGTCTGGTGTCACTATTCACTTGACATTTGACAGTGACAAGTGACAACCGACATCACTATTTTTCAAGAAAATTTCTATTTACAGTAAAAAGTTTCGGGAATTGGCATTTGGCGTCATTGACTCCCAAGTCCCAACACTGGGGACAGTGGGCTACCCCTGACAGTATCGTCCTCTCAAAGAAAACTGAGGTCTGGGGAGTGTGTACTGGGGTCTGGGGAGAGGAAACCACGAAGGATCATATTTTGATGATATGTATATTGCGTCATTTTCAAATATTTGTCGTAAATGACTATATTTTGGTAGTTTACGATATATGATTCTATGTCTTCCGGACTATTTTGTTTAGGACAATGTTTTAAAATAAGATCCCGTTTCTAAATTTCGATGTATCGTTTTAAATTTAGACCATATCCCATTGGTCATGGCTTTTGATAAGTTGACTCACCCCAAAAATCGCTACAACGAATTCGTAATGTAAAATTTCAAGCCGTAACAATACAGAGAGAGAGAGTAATATTTGTAAATGTAGACTATAGTACTATAGATAAATATGCGTACACATATCTTCATAACAGACATATTCCAGTTCAACAGCTCTTTACTGTGGAAACGAACACGAGTTATTTAGATACTTAGCCATACCAAACATGCAGATCTTTGTTAAGACCCTCACTGGCAAGACCATCACTCTCGATGTTGAGTCGAGCGATACAATCGATAATGTCAAGGCCAAAATTCAAGACAAGGAAGGTATCCTCCGGATCAGCAGCGCCTGATCTTTGCCGGAAAGCAGCTTGAGGATGGTCGTACACTTGCCGACTACAATATCCAGAAAGAGTCGACACTTCATCTTGTGTTGCGTCTGCGTGGTGGTATGCAAATTTTCGTCAAGACGCTCACTGGCAAGACCATCACTCTCGATGTTGAGTCGAGCGATACAATCGATAATGTCAAGGCCAAAATTCAAGACAAGGAAGGTATCCCTCCGGATCAGCAGCGCCTGATCTTTGCCGGAAAGCAGCTTGAGGATGGTCGTACACTTGCCGACTACAATATCCAGAAAGAGTCGACACTTCATCTTGTGTTGCGTCTGCGTGGTGGTATGCAAATTTTCGTCAAGACGCTCACTGGCAAGACCATCACACTGGATGTGGAATCAAGCGATACCATTGATAATGTGAAAGCCAAGATTCAGGACAAGGAGGGTATCCCCCCGGATCAGCAGCGTTTGATCTTTGCTGGAAAGCAGTTGGAAGATGGCCGTACACTTGCCGACTACAACATCCAGAAGGAGTCAACGCTTCACTTGGTTCTTCGTCTGCGTGGTGGTATGCAGATCTTTGTCAAGACTCTCACTGGAAAGACAATCACCCTGGATGTTGAATCTAGCGATACTATCGATAATGTGAAGGCTAAAATCCAGGATAAGGAGGGTATCCCTCCTGATCAGCAGCGTTTAATTTTTGCTGGAAAGCAGTTGGAAGATGGACGTACACTAGCCGACTACAATATTCAGAAGGAGTCAACACTGCATTTGGTTCTTCGACTGCGTGGTGGTATGCAGATCTTTGTTAAAACTCTTACTGGTAAGACTATTACGCTTGATGTAGAAAGCAGCGATACAATTGATAACGTCAAGGCGAAGATTCAGGATAAGGAAGGTATCCCTCCGGATCAGCAGCGCCTGATCTTTGCCGGAAAGCAGCTTGAGGATGGTCGTACACTTGCCGACTACAATATCCAGAAAGAGTCGACACTTCATCTTGTGTTGCGTCTGCGTGGTGGTATGCAAATTTTCGTCAAGACGCTCACTGGCAAGACCATCACACTGGATGTGGAATCAAGCGATACCATTGATAATGTGAAAGCCAAGATTCAGGACAAGGAGGGTATCCCCCCTGATCAGCAGCGTTTGATCTTTGCCGGAAAGCAACTGGAAGATGGACGTACCCTGGCCGATTACAACATTCAGAAGGAGTCAACGCTTCACTTGGTTCTTCGTCTGCGTGGTGGTATGCAGATCTTTGTCAAGACTCTCACTGGAAAGACAATCACCTTGGATGTCGAATCGAGTGATACCATCGATAATGTGAAGGCTAAGATTCAGGATAAGGAGGGCATCCCCCCTGATCAGCAGCGTTTGATCTTCGCTGGAAAGCAACTGGAAGATGGACGTACCCTGGCCGATTACAACATTCAGAAGGAGTCTACTCTTCACCTTGTGTTGCGTCTCCGCGGAGGTAATTAGATACTCCCTTGCATTGCTGTTACAGATAGATATTTCTCCTCATTATTGCCGTTACAGATAGATTCTGTATTGATAAAAGATTGAGCTCGTAATTTCGATTCGCAGTAGGTCATACATTACGGACAACATTTGCCATTGTTTTCATTCTCTTTTTGTAACTTAATTGTGCCTACCTTTCACTTGAGACATCATGTGAATGTGCTTATTATATAATCGGCGTGCTGCAATTGTACTTTTCAAACTTATAAATCGTTTATTGTCAGTTTGGCAAGTATCAATGTGGCTGACTCAATTTTGTAAGTCCACAAGATTCCGATTTCGAATTGTTGGTCTAGTTATAGGTGTTAAGTTAGACCCCATGTTATTTGCGAACGCACATTTACTTCGTGTAGCTCACATCTGTTGAAGACAAATACATAAATTTCTCTTGAGTATATTGTTAACACTGGGGCGTATAAGCAATTATCTACACATTGCCACGTTAAACCGCGTTAATTGTCGCTATTATGAAAGTGTTTTCAGTACGTTACGTTTGACTGCAGTACGATACTACTTGTGCGGTACGCTTGCAGAGAGTAAACATTTGATTTCTATAGCCCTGGTTTCAATAGAAATTGTTAAGCACAGTTTGCGAAATCCAGTTACATGACTGACATGAATTTATTAGAACGAGAGTGTGACGTAAGGATACGGCCTTATGTTTCCTTGAGGTATCTGAGAGCAAGGAATCAAGGTAGTGGAACCAGAGATGGTCCTTGACTCGGCACTAAGCATGTTAAACCGCACATCCTTCAACGGGTCCTGACAAGAAGTGTGTTCACATCTCAAGTTAAAAATAAGAACCAGTAGTCTAAGTATAAAAACTATTATAACCCTGATGAATCCCAACAAACTAAGAAATTCTTCTATATGTTTAACAAAGCCTTTGCCTATTTAGAAGGCTATGTGTGAAAAGTATAATAACGAAGCGGGCAATCACGATTTAACATGGACCCGCGCATATAAGAAACCAAAGCTGCTATGTGTATTTTCGAAGAATATATATATACAGACTAGAAATTACACTATCATAATGTAGGTAAATCTTCGCTATCTCAATTAAAAGTCCTCCCACTCACTTGAGCGGACATACACATGTGCTGGCATAGAGAGAAACCGCATCGCCGATCGTGTGCGATGGCATGTAACCGTCTTACATTCTGAGAAGAGTGTGAATCGGTGCAATGAACGTGTAAAACGTCTATACCATGCCTGTCTCGCGGATACCCGTGGATACCAAACGGAGAAGTACGACTCATATGTCTGCGTCCTACCGTGACAAATGGAAGTAAAAGATAAAATCAACTTGGCGGTCGAAGTATACAGCGTACTTAATAAGTGAATTACAGGCGACGTAGCACGAATTATTCAACTCTACACTCCTCGTGTCTGCCCAAGGCAAAAGTTAAGATTAGCACCGGTGGTGTAACTAATCAGTTTCAGCTCCAAAGTGATGTAATAAGCTCGAATTCGATATTCTCCTGATTGCAATTTATTTTTGGGAACTACTAAAAATAGATATATATGTTGGCCATGTGAGCTGCATTGTCATCAAGTATAAGAGACTCGGAAGGTGTAACTCAATTGCGACGCTCTATTCACCAACGTTGCGAACGTAATCTTATATCTTGTACTCCGCTACATCTCTTCCGGTCAGAAAGAAAAAGCATTCAAAGATCGGATTTGGTCACTACAATCATATGCAAATAAGCACACTCGCAGCAACTACTATTCTATTCTTTTAGTATACCTAGAGAGAAAGCGTTTGAGATACAGACAGTTATTTATATGGTGATTACATGCACATATACTACATATTGTGATATACTCTTGTCTCATTCATCAGTGTCAAAACGCTTCCCAAGTCTCTTGAGAAATACTTAGACGTCACGAATTCACGATAGTTGATGATGCTCGAAGGAGTAACCGCTTCTAGGGTTTTGCATATTAAATCCTATTAGTCGAACGATGTACTACTAGCGTAGCCTCGTAGGGTTTACAATATCGAATCCCATTGGTCTGCAGGTACTCCAACGAACCCATAGCCTCCCTTATTGGAAAAAAGAGCAGTTCAATTCGAGACTTCCTGTGGCGACACAATATACATATGTGGCGAAATGTTCCATTTCAAGACATTACGTATATTGTGAATACACCACGCGAAACTATACTCATTGTGTATTTGTAAGCTGTAAACTCTATTCAATAAACTCCTGTGCATCAGTTTAATGCTTTCAAACTAACAAGTGCACAGTACATTACGGCGTACCTGTAGTATATTTTGATATATCATGTCGGGTAATGATTCTGAAGCTTCCGATTTGGAGGATAATGAAGGAGTTCCGGATCTACGCTTCAAGCGGTAACGATTTTAAGTCCAACTTTGTAGTGTATTACGAACTCTATCAGCTTAGACGTGTTGAAAGATGTTGTGTTGAAAGATGTTGACCTTTGACAAAACCTCCCATATGGGTCCATGGGGTTCTATTTACTAATAGTGGTATTTTTGTAAGTGTAGATGAAGAGAGAAGCACAGATGCGTATACAATGGCATAGACCACCTGTCCCTCAATTGTATTCCACTTCTCAGTTGCGATATAAAATGCACAAACATTTGCATTCAAATCCATGTCTGTCATTATAGCATCAATCCTTTATTTTTTATTCTCGGGTACGAGTATGCCTATGAGCGTCTATACCAGTACATAATTCAAGATCAAGAATTGTAATCTATATTTTTACACGTGCGTTTGGTTATAAACACAGTCACGCGCGCAATCATACGAACTATCTATATACATACATATATATATATGCGTACGTTCGTACGTACTTCCGTATGTATGTATGCATGTATGTATGTATGTATGTATGTATGTGTATGTATGTACGTATGTATGTGTGTGTATGTATGTACGTGTGTATGTATGTATGTATGTATGTATGTATGTATATATATGTGTGTGTGTGTGCGTGTGTGCGCGCGTGATGATGAATGATACGTGTGTGAGGCAATATATGTATGGGTACGCATTATTATCCATGTATATATCCACATGAATATATATACACATATATATATATATATATATATCTGTGTGCGATGAATATGTGTTTTCCAGGTAGGCATATGTATACGCATTATACGCAACATTTTTTTAAGATATATATATGTGTATTGTACGTGCGCATTATATATATATGTATATATATTATATACATATATATACTAATATATATATATTATTGTTGCGTATTGATGCGTGACGTACGTACGTACATGTGTACACATATATGCTATTATTATTATATATTATATATATATATTATATTATATATATATATATTATATATATATATATGCATATATATATAAATGTATATGTACATATACGCATATATATATATACACATATTAATATATATTATTTATATATATATATATATATATATATATATATATATATATATATATATATACATACACAAATATATATATATATATATATAATATGTGTGTGTATGTATGCATGTATGTGTGTATGCATGTATGTATGTATGTATGTATGTATGTATACGTGTGTGTGTGTGTGTGTGTGTTGTTAGAGTTATACATGCCGTGTGCTACAATTGCAGCTTAGAACATAGAACCGTCGGATTGAAGTTCAAAGTTAACAAACGGCGGCTCCGGATCTAAAAAATATATGTGTTATCTACGAATCTCATGAACGCCGAATTCTACCTTTATAGTCCTGAATTTTGTAGCTGATGTATTAAAGCCTTATAGTAGGCGGTAGCTTTAGACCTATAATACGTGTACTCTTCTAAATGCATATAGGCTGTATACTATCCTTGTAACTCAGCATCAATCCTCAATCGGTGAACCTGACCTCAAGACTAAACATTGGTTGACTTTGGATCAGATACACATCGTTTGCTAATTCCATACACACCGTCTGCAACCCCTACAGCTCATCATCTCTAACCGGAGAATCAAAGCTCAAAGCTAAAGAACTGGAAGAGGTGAGGCGTGCACATGATGAGCTGCCCGAGGGCTTCCATGCACAGGCCTGTAGTTGGCTTAGGGGACACATCTTGTCATGGCAGGTAGATGGTTTTTACCGATGCGTGTTTACTGAATGATCGCTTTGACGTTCAAGCATATCTCTACTGTTGGTGGCTACCTGTCTTGCCTGTTTCATAACTGGATAGCGATGAATTTGAAACATCGAGATCTCAAGGCCGGCTGTGCACGTGTCATGAATTTATGTTGTTGCGCACCTCAAAATGACATGGTACTTGCATAGTCGCGTTCTATATATATATGTATGTATGTATG
>LUCW03000007.1:30000-52500 GCA_001586965.3 Sphaeroforma sirkka | reverse complement strand
TATATATATATGTATATGTATACATCTATAAATAAGTATAGATAGATATAGATATTGCATGATGTTTGGAAATCCATGATTGGCGAATGTTGGTAATCAAATGCACTTGGCGCAATTCGATATATTTATTTCCTAAAGGTAATCAGTTGTACATTTGCTGGTGTATAAATATAGCTTGCGCGTACGTGTTTGATGTATGCCTTTTGCTTACGCAGCGGAGGTTTGGTCTTGTTCTGACATCTGTACGTATAGTCAGTCATTTATAGCAAGATTCATTCAGATTTTTTAATACGCTCGTGTTTAGGTATTCAGTGTGATATATACGTAGCCCATTTGCCCACCCGAGGTGGTTTACAGTACATCAGATCCGAAGAGTTATGTTGGTTGGAGCCACCTTCTGATTGTAAATTTGCGTTGAGGGTGATATAGCTGTATGGCAAAGTACTCTTATTTTAAAATTGAAATATGCAATCAGTATGCGGAATATGACTGTATTTGATTATTCTAAATCATCCCACAGATCAAGAGGTATCTGAAGGACATCAATCGCTTGGTGTTGGCGTCACACTTCCAATGGTCAACCTGGAGTGTCATCCAGGCTAGCATGTCCAAGATTGATTTCCCATACCTCGAAGTAGGTAGCTTGAAGTATTGTGGGTATTTGTATACGTGCATATTCGTATGGCATCATGTGTCTGTATATATGTGCATGTGGTCGAGGCTTCATTTGTCTGTATATAGACGCATAAATTCTCGACGGGCCATCTTACCGCATCATGTACCCTGACTATTCAGCTCGATTTGTTTTCGTTCTCCATGGTATGTGTTCTTAGCTTCATGTTGTACCCCTTGAATAGCAATCATAAGATATAGAGATTCGTGTCACACTGCATACATGAATATCTGCTACCATTTACTTCTTTATTACACCATACCTTGTGCCCGAAAGTTGACCTATTCATAGCTTGAAGCCCCTTATATTGCAGATTTGCAAGAATTTTCACTTAAGATATGAAGCTGCATACCCGAGTACATTGCAAACCGCCATGCTAATCACACACTTCTTATTTGCTATTTTCCGCTGGCAGTTCGGGCTCCGTAGATTCGAGGTGTATTTAAAGATGAAGAAAGCGCTACCCGAAACATTGAAAGCCATCGATGCTCTCCAATAGGTGCAAATAGTCGATTGGAAGATTTCATGCCAATACCAGCGGCTTCTCAACCAACACTGTAAGCTTCGATATATGCCAGTCTATCTCCCCTTGGGGGAGGCACTTTAACCGCCATATTTCCTAAATCATAATGTACACTTGAAAATATGTATATAAACGCCCATACGAATATGCAAATAAAGAAGTGGATACCCTACTTGTACAACACGACTATAGATAAAATATATACTCATAGATACACATAATGCTAATACTTTATCCGCGACGTTCCCTAAAATATTATATATGTATATGTATATATATATACCGCAAACTCCCGAGTACGGAAAAAATGACACACACCATATTTTCAACAATCGCCATATGTGGAAGTATACACGTCTAGGCACCTCATCTGTTGATCAGTGTACTCGTGCAAGTACTTCGTCTGCGCAATATGTGGAGCCGACTCTGCTGCACTATTCGCAGGTGGTCGGTGTACTCGTGCAAGTGCTTCATGTGCCCCATTTGTGGAAACGACTCTGCTGTACTGTCTGCTCGTAACCAGTATACTCGTGCAAGTAATTCATTGGCGCCGTTATTTCTGTACCTCTACAACTATCGTCGACACTCGCAGTGCCATAGCTAATGTATTCATTTTAGTTAATTTCGGAAGATAAACTGTAGTAAAAGGATGGTTTTTGGGCCCAACCCAAAACGAGATCTAGTCGAGACCTGCCGGTCCCAACTGCTGGGCTCAGGTGCACCAGTGCCTTCTAGCTGTACGCATGTCCTCTTCGTTGAGGATACACATGTTCATGTACCAGCTGCCTGCTGTTGTCTTGCGGACGCTGGGGACTAAGCCGACTGCCTATACAAGCCAGTCTGCTTGATCCGTAGTCCTTCAGTTCAAGTATTTCAACCCCTTGAAGTACGTATGTAAGAAGTAACTTAATAAACGATTAGTTATTAGAAGGACCTCACCTGTATCATTTACCTTATCCTAACTAGTACAATTAAGTTTGACGGGCGAGAATTCAAGTTGCCAAGAAGCCTCTGCTATCCCTATCCAACTATTAACGAGCCCCAATTCCAATTAGTTCCCACGGGTAATCATGTCTGGGTCTACTCCGAGAACTGACCAATGGTCCTCACCATGGGTCTACATGGGCGAAAAAGCACTGTATTTTTCTACCATGGTGGGAACGCTGGCGGGGATTCGCCCACTTCCCAGTATATTAGAATATTTTGTCTAAGAATATTGTGGAGCAGTACGTCGAAGTCTTTGGGTTTTCGGCTCAGGTCAGCCTACTCCTGAAGTATCTCAGCGAACAAGATATGGGACCTTGCTTGTCCTTGTAACTAAAAAATATTTCTCGGATTGATCGCGTACGTATACCGACTCTGGGAAGGTAGTATTAAGAACCTAACGAAGAAGCACACCTTTCTCAGCAAAGCATCCAACGTTGCAGTAAAGGCCGCCATTTATCGATTGAACTTTAAGCTATTTCTCTGCCAGGTCCAACCAGAGGTTCCTGGCTATGCTGCTCCTAGAACATGCACATCCCGATCACCCAAGCAAAGCCTATCCCACCCCGATAGCCCCGACCAGGTCTCGATGGAATCCACCCGAACCAGGTACAAAGAAAACAACGTTATGTGATCGCTTTAACGCACGACATGGACCTCGCCTCGTCGTCAGGCGCCAATAAGCACCCCATGGGAAGATCTTTCAGCAGGGTAGTCGACAACTGGATCCTGGCAACGCGCCCGGACCTAACTGTCCACGAGCAATTTGGCTGGAGCCACTCGAATTTGAGTTGGAAGTCCAAGGAGCGCCACGAATCAACCTATCTCTACCACAGACGTGCTAAGCGTTGCGTTCGTGTTACCCATTTCCGGATCTCTATCTCAGCCGCTGACAAACGCCTTACGAATGAGGACCGCCGCAAGCAGCGCGACAATCAACGAGTCAAGGGTAACTACCGCCGCCGCCGCCGCCGCCGCCGCCAGTAAGAACCAACAGCGGAGCAGGTGGCGTGATATGAGTGAGCGCGAACAGGACCGACTGCGCGCCTGAATGACCCACCTCCCAGTACCCCAGTCTCCGACCCCCACCGAGGACCCCAGAAGTGCACCCGCGCATGCCTTGGCGAACCATATGTGCTGACATCCAGCGGAATGCAACCCAACAAGGAGCGATCATAGAAATATTATTCTCAGTGTGCTAAGGATCCGGCAATCCCGACAGCCTTGACGAGCTTGTAGTCCACAGACTTGGTCCTACTGACAGAACGCCTACTAGAACAACTGGTTGCCGTTCGCATATTTATTACTAGCGCTTTATATGCTGGTCTCGATCTCGAGATTATGTCCAATCATAATATGATACGAATGAGTTTAGTCTACATCACATTCTTTGCAACGAAATATCTGACAGACTATAAACACACACACGCCAGTTTGCCTATTGGGAGGGGTACAGAGTGATTGCTTCGATACTAAGACTTCATGACGATGACTTTACAAACTATTGAAGCCATGGTGGCATACTTTGATGACTTGACGATTGTGACTAAGCTGAGAACGGACAGCCCATACATTGGGTATTGTCATTGGCAGGATGTGAATAATACTCTAGATTTTGTGCTCGACAGGAATATACAGCTGCATCACACCAACAAAAAAAAACTCCTTAAATCATAAAACTACAGAAGACCGTTCACTTGCTTGACTGAAATATCCAACATTACGGAACTCTCAGTCTTGTTGGCGATGCTCTCCTGGTGGTTAGGTATGATTCACAGTACGCCCGGGTTTCGAACCCTCTCACTCGCCTCATTGAGAATTTGTGGTGTTCGAATTGAAGACGAAACAGACCTTGGCCCGGGAAACATGACTTCACTTTTCTTGGCCCAACGGATAAAAGCGCTACAGACCCAATCCATACCAGCAACTGCGATACTTCACTCGGGCGAATACAAAACGGCGATAGGAGCAATATTATCGGTCCAGTTACCGGTATGGCTTCTGCGCTATGTGATGGAATAAGTTTTTTGCTGGAAACCACCAAACTCCAGGCCCTCGCAGAATTGTGTGGTTAGAGATCCTAGCTGCCAAGTTCTCGGCCACGGCTATCGTCCCGACATCAAGGGTAACGGGACCCGTCCCCGCGCTACTAGATCATCCCAGCCAGCTACACCACACTCTAGATTTCTCTAACAAGCTAGCATCGAAGAAGATCAACCGTCGGAAGGACGGCCGCGAATGATGTGTGCTCATCCGAAGGCTAGTGCTGAATATTGGAATTGCAACAATCTTGGGCCACACCAACATGTTCTCAGTGGTTTTTGCATCCAGCACGCTCAATGCAGCTCAATTGAACTACAGTGAAACAGGCCGAGAGATAACCCTGTAGTAAAGAAGCTCAACGACTGAACCATCTCACCTAGTACTCGGTTGGTTGGTACATCAGTCATTCACATTCACCTTATTACATACTTCAACCCGCACGATTCGCTCCTGGGTGGATTTCTCTGAGCATTCCACGCTGGGATCGCACAAGATTAAGTGGTCAGTCATTCCCCCTATACCGAAAAGGCTGCGAGTTCGAATAATGTCTTGGGTACATTTTTTATGCGAGCCAATTAACTAGTATTAGACCAGCACCATTGACCTGCACGGAAAGTTTAGACAATTTCGCCCAGGAGTGGTGGTCAAGAGACCATCATATTGGCCATTACTATTGCGTACCTCTACTGGTGGTCGGAACCAACCCTGCTCTCGGTTAATTTGTTCAGTCCTTCACCTAACTTACTACAAAACTAGAAATTGTAGTGAGTACTTCGATCACAGTCCGCACGATCCGCTCCTAGGTGAATTTATCTAAACCTACCTCGCCGAGATCAGGACCCTCTGGAAATTTCGCTGGCACGGATAAAAACAAGGAGAGAACCCCCATGTATTACTATGTAGTATTATCACTACAGTATTTGCAATGCCAAGATACCGAACTATATGAGTATACAAACCCGGTTCTATAATCCATTCGGGTACATGAAAACAAATACAATCACAACCGAAATGCACAATAGATCTGAGTGTGTATGGGATGGTCGACGAGGACAGATGGAGCGTGGAACGTGCTGGCTAGTTGTCCTTAGTTAGAGTTCGGATAGCAAGGATGACACGAAGGCATGAGTGGGATGAACAAGTAACCTAAGAACAACAAGCTAGAAAGTGAGATATAACGCTGTAGTTAAACTGTAAGGTCAGCATACAGCTAGGGAGCTTGACCGATTTAACTATTAAACATGCATGAACTTCACCATCACAAATAGATATCTCTAGAGTTCAATAGTTTTACATGCGACACATGACACAAGCGCGCTAGATGCTACAAATTAATCAAAACTCCAAAGTCTAGTTGAGTGCAGATTACAAAATAGAGATTAGAGAATACAGACTGCAGATTGCAGTTCACAGTTCGCAACAATAAATTCTTCATGAAGGCGATGTCTGGGGCTAGGGCTGGGACAAATTTTATATCGCTCAGAGTAGCAGTAAGGGCCCCTTCGGTGGGGTGGACAGCCACTTAGCTACTACTGCGTGCCTATCGGACCTCGTGTACGGTGCCTCTTGGGCAAAGTACTTATTCGGATTCCGTTGTTGTTGTGGGGCTTGGTTGTGGTTACCCAGGACGGCTGTACTAGCCCAGGAAGTCACAAAGGGTGCAACGTTCATTGACGAGCAGATGAAGGTGTTTAGAGCCTACATAAAGTACAGCATGCGACAAACATCACGATCACAGGAGCATAAGGTAACAAATACGACCAGAACAAAGAGCAGTACAAGGACAAGATTCTCATGTTGAAGGGTGATCGCAAGGAGTTGATACATCCTTTCCTGGAGGCTTGGTAGACATTCAAGGGTACCATGAGGTACCTTATGATGTTTATGTCAACGGAGGAGATTTTGAACGATCCCACACAAGTTTATGACCTATGGGTACGTGTACTACAGTCGCCTCCCTGGAGAGGAATGGGATGCGGTTCTTTGGCACTTGTGCCAACCTGTTCAAGACCGGCCAGGCAGGGGTAGTGCAGGCTTGGGCCCACGAAATGCGATGAGACACGTATGCTCTCTTTAAAGAGAGACAGAGGATGGCCAATTCGTTGACGATTACAGGATCTCGTGCAGAGATTCTCGAGGATGCCTAGGAGAATCCGTCAACTAGCTTGTCGGCATATGCGGTGTCCTATAGCAATTCTGCGATGTTGAATGGCGATAGGGCGGCACAAGAGATAATCTCAATCGTGTCTGTTAGAAAGAAGTCGACGAGTAGCGTGACACAAGACGAGGGCAAAACTTTGAGCGTTTCTGTATAGAGTGCGACCGCAGGCGAGAAGGAGAAGGCTACCCGCGATAAGGTGACGGCCACTGAGTTTACTTCCAGTCAGCAGGCAGAACAGGTGGATGCCGAGAGACAGCATCGTCTCGATACCAAGACGAAAGCGGATGCTCTTCGATAGCGGTTGATGCAGTCTTTAGTGAACACAATGCTTACTCCGAAGGTTTAAAGTAAAAAGAGACTAATGACCCATGTTTATGAGCAGATTAGAATTCTGGGCTACAGCTTGCACAAATGGGTGCAACCGTTGTTCGGGAATCTCGGCTGGAAGAAGCTGTATTTGCGGCGGCGGAGTGGGTACCTTCTCTTGTGCGCCAAGGCATTCAAGAGTCCGATGCTCTATGTCATTCCATTTTTTTACTTTAATATCGATGGATTTGCAGCGATAAACTTCCTGTTGGCCCTACGTTACCATTGGAAGTGACCTAGCCGTAGAAGTTATGCCGAGCAAAATTATGACAGGGCGATAGAAACATCTTGTCCTCGAAGGGGACCTACGAGGAAAAGCGCGGCCGCTCGATGTCACGTAACACTTCCGCGGCTAGCGACAGCGGTGCTTATTCAGAATGAAGCTGAAGGAATGGCAGCGATTTATCAAAGCACATCACTTGTCAAAGCTGTGGCAAGAGCCACTACAGAGTCACGGATTATCCCCAGCGAGTGACGCCAGCTGGAGCTGCGCCCGTCACCATCGACAAGAGAAAACCAGACAAGTGGCGGTGCGAGGAGGGGCCTATAGTGCCTTGCCTGATCGGGGACAGTGAGCTGAAGGTTTACTGCAAGTCAGGCTTCTACCTGCCGTTGATTCTTCGTTCGAAGGCCTTCCTTTCAGGGTTTCTCTAAGTAATCCGAAGTGTTGGGATACTTCTTGACGGATGAAATCATTTTTTCATATGGTGGACGTGGTACCGCTCTGCAGGTATATTTTACTAGGTTAACTAGCCGAGAATGATAATTATTACACAGCATCTGGGACACTTCTACGGAACCACCAACCTTCCGCATGGCGGATATGACAGATAGATCTTCCGTCTGGGTGGCTTCCCGTATTTGCAAACCCCTGAGACGATATTTAACAGGGAGCTGCTTCCCTACCAGGAGGAGAATATTATTAGCTCCGTTTATGACTTCACCGACTTAAGGTGCCTGAAAACAAGCTGGCTAGCATGAAGCGTCACTGGAGACTGTGTGCTTACGGCAAGGCTAAAAGCCTTACGAGTTCTCAAGTAGCGAAGGGCTTTCTATCCATATGCTACCCGACGCTATAGGAATAATATAATCTATTTCAAAAGAAATAGGCTACAATGCAGACGCTATAGTTGAGAAAACTATGTGTACAATCAAGTGAAGATGGGCATTTAGCAGCGAGGCATCATCAGGTAGACGACGGGCCGCGGGGCTGGTTCCCCTCCAACATCTTGACAAAGAAGGTGAAGGGCGCTCTGCTTCACGAATGTACCAAGCATACGTTGTGGTGAATAAATGATCTCTGCCGGATAATGAAAGCATGCTGTCTGAAGATGCGTTGTGCCTGCACATCAACAGCAATGCTCACAGGGTGACGTTCAGCTTCATTCGCGAGCAGGATAGGCACAAGACGACCTTCATTACTATGGCGAACATTGCATGGTCTTACGGGGCCGTAGAAGCAGTG
This sequence comes from Sphaeroforma sirkka, assembly GCA_001586965.3. Lineage (NCBI taxonomy): Eukaryota > Ichthyosporea > Ichthyophonida > Sphaeroforma > Sphaeroforma sirkka. The sequence goes on along the minus strand of LUCW03000007.1, from coordinate 44,285 downwards.
GAAGAAACAGTCTCGACGCTCCGTGAGGAGCAAGGAGCTATTGCTTGTTGATTTGCCAGTAGATGGTGGAGGTGCCAGAGTGGTCGAACGGCGAAAAGGTCTTGCTCTCTATGACCAGAATCCATGCACTTCGTAGGCTGTTGGTCACCCAAGATGTGTGGCGCCATGTGCCATTACCGTATCACTGACTAAGAACCGGGAGCGATGAATTTCCTGGTACAGAAGTCTATGTTATTGTTGTCTATGCGTGTCGCTCCAAGACCAAGCTCAACACGCGACAGAAGCCCCAGCTGGCTAGGAAGTGGTGCCAGTGGCACCTGTTCTTTGGGCGTATTTGGGTCCACAGCATCAACACCATAACGGATGATTGCATACAAAGAATCGTAGCGATGGGAATTCCCAAGAACAAAGATGAAGCTGTCACATTTGTCTCTATGAAGGGCCTGGTGTTCGAGTTCTTGACCAGGTCTAAGCGGGTGTCTAGCTCCGCTCACTAACTTAACTAGAAAAAGTGTACGCTTTGAACTGATCTTGAAATGCCAGATAGCGTACGATCGCTGTATGTGGTTACTGGCCAGTGGTATCTGCTTGCACACATCGGAGCAGTACAAGCCTCTGCACGAACATCCCGACGGGAGGAAGTGATGGTGTTAAAAAACGAGTCGAGGAGTGCTCGCGGCAGGTTCATCGACAGCAGCAGCACGCTAGGGCCGTCACTTCTGCCCTACAAAAGGCGAACAGCGCGTTGTAGAAATAAGGTCTCCGGTCAGTCTAAAATATCAAGATCAAATGAGATAACATATTGGTTTTTAATTGTATTTAAAATAATTTAACAAATTCTTTTTCCAATATTTCCAAAGTGTTCTAAATTCACTTTGATAGCTCCAATAGCCTGAGTATTTGGTATGACTCATTTATTTGGATCTGTTCGTGACGATAGTAGATGTAGGATATTATAAGCTAAATTTTATAATCTCTGAACTACTACTTACAGGTTTTGGTTTTCCCGCCAATCTCCAAAATCCAATAAGTCTTTTTATTTATATTAGCCAATGTATTAACTTGACTTACGTTCTTTTGTCTATTTTCAAATTAGGCATGTGGTCATGAACACTTAGTACTTCTAGTGAAAATTATTTAATAAAGAACAGCTAGAGGTACGTCCTGTGTGATCGAGGATATTAAGGCTCTTACCAAGAGGCCGTTCCGATCATTCTTCCACAAGCTACCACTGCTAAATCCTAACTGACTTAAATTGTATTTTAGTTTATATAATATAGTTTAAAACATAGAAATATCCATCAAATTTTACAGCGTGGTGTGCAGCGAACGATGCTTTGATGGCTCACCTCGACCTCGAATCGATGAACGTGATGCTTACGGAGCCGCAGAGGCAGTGGAAGGCGCAGTCTCGTTGCACCGTGAAAGACATAAAACTATTGCTTGTTGGTTTGCGAGCGGTTTAGGTGGAGGTGCCAACAGTGTTCGAACGGCGAAAAGGCCTTACGCTCTATGATCAGAACTCATGTACCTGGTAGGGTGTTCGTCGCCCAAGATTTGTGACGCCATGCGTTATTATCACATCACTTACTACGATTTGAGGGCGATGAAGGTCTTGGTGCAGATGTTTACGTTCCTAATATCAATGCGTTCATAGCACGACTTCATCATCCACACGGATTGCAAGCCTTGATAAGCCTGTCGAAGGTCGGCCCATGCCTCCGAATACGACAATTACTATACAGCAGCGTCGGATCTGGAGAGTCCTGAAGCCGATATCGGCTCTAAACGTGATCGTTGTAAAGTTTGTTCCGGTACTTTTCAACGTGATGGGGTACTATCCCTTACACAGTGAGCGTGAAGGTAAACTATGGATGCCTATGGCTTGTACTCGGTCTAGAAGACATGGAATGCTCGAAGGGACAGTTGTATGGAAGCGCTGCAAGGAATTAGGGTTTTAGGGGTTTCGAATTTAAGATACAGGAGCCAGCTGTTTTTGGTAGAGTATTTTGTAAAACTTTTAGTACGAACCGGCGATTGAGGAACAACAGCAGGTTTGACCGTATGCGGTCTCAAATTTTGGTGGCTTCGGATGGTCCGTCCGTGGCAGTAAGTTTAGAGTGCATGAAAACTTTACATGTAGAGCTACGGAGGGCCCCTCGCAAGTTGGAAGGCGCCCAGAGCGTTTTGTGGGACCTGCAGCTCACGGTGAAAGGGAAGTATTTTTGCTCTAGCGACTATGCGTGCTGTCTATGTACTAAGAACATATGCACCGCATGCTGTAAACTTCGATGGAAATTACTAGGTTTCAAACTATATTAAACTAAAATACAATTTAGTCAGTTAGGATTTAGCAGTGGTAGCTTGTGTAAGAATGATCGGGACTGCCTCTTGTTAAGAGCCTAAATATCCTCGATCACACAGGGCGTACCTCTAGCTGTTCTTTATTGAATAATCTTCACTAGAAGTACTAAGTGTTCATGACCACATGCCTAATTTGTAGATAGACATAATAGCGTAAGTCACGTTTATACATTAGCTGATATAAATAAAGTTCCATCTGAAGAAAAGTTAAAAAAAGAAAAAGACTTATTGGATTTTGGAGATTGGCGGGAGGACCAAAATCTATAAGTAGTAGTTCGGAGATTATAAAATTTAGTTTATAATATCCTACATCTACTAATGTCTCAAATAGGTCCAAGTAGATGAGTCATATCAATACTCAGGCTATTGGAGCCATCAAAGTGAATTTAGAACACTTTGGAAATATTGGAAAAAGAGCTTGTATTAAATTATTTAAAATACAAATAAAAACCAATGTATTATCTCAATTGATCTTGATATTTTAGACTGACCGGAGGCCGTATTTCTACAATGCGGGGTCTACTTCTGGATAAACTGATGTAGAGTATGCTTCAAGACATGTGTTGGCTAATGTTGTAGACACGTGTACGTATTGTGCTTCCAGAAGGCTTACCAAGCAAAGCATAATGCAAACCTCTTCTCACCTAACCCGCAAATCCCGGCAAACGCTTATATTTCCTGAACCACTACAGCGACTATGAGAGCCACACCATATGTTCATACATTGTAATATACATACTTGTCATTTTTTGAAATAAATAATATTATCCCTATGGAAAGGCAGCGTTTGCAATCGAATAACACGTCTAGTGTGTGCCAAGATAATGGAGAATTTCGAACCCGATAGTTGTTGATGATGAGAGCCCTTTGACTACTTCTGTGTTTAAGGATTAGTGTGCATCCAAGAACATACATGTTCATACAGTACAGGTGAGAGGGTACGAAGAAAATGGTCTCGCCGAAGTCATATGCCACACATGCAACCGATGGTCGAAGAGAGATATGCCCAACGACAGTGAGCACGAGGGATAGCCGCACCATATACCGGATTTTGTGTCGGAATATAACTCGACACGGTCATCATCAGATACTGGCTTGGCGCCACTTCCTCTGGTCACAAACAGTCGTGTGTTCTCCGGTTGTTGCAATAGGGATATTATTATTTATTTCAAAAAAGAAAGGTTACAATGTATGTATGTTACCATGTATGAACATATAATATGGCTCTCATTGCCGTAGTAGTGGTTCGGGAAAGATCGATAACAATAGGTGGTCAGTAAATTCCCGTTTGAAGCTTGGGGCCAAGTGAATCGACGATGGTCAATTCGGGCCGGTGCTGACAAAACACTGATACCATCGAATGTGCCATGTATTCGCTTACTGATCTACTAAGTAGTGTACCCACCTCTGGGGTACGCATCGGGTCTGTGCCGTGTAGTGCCGTGGAATGGGTTAGTGCAGAGTACGAAATACCGAGTAGGACCAGGTCATCCGTCATAAATCGGTCGAGGAGCGAGGATGGGGGTGAGCCAATGCTACACCAGACCACAACGGATGCGTTCGGTATGTGTTGGCTTGCCTGAATAGGAAGTATCATAGGCGGGAACGAGTTAGTTGATATACTTTGGAAGTACGTACGTAAATTGGCGACTGATGACTTGCTGGCGACAGATCCAACAAACCTCAACTAGAAGGTATGAACAAGGCCAAAAAGGCAAGGCGGATCAAGAAAAGGCCTCTAACCTGCGGTGTGTGCCTGGACGTGTCGCGATTTTTTATTGATATGAGGATGGTTTTGGTACGTCCTGCACAGATACAGCACCCCATAAGTCTGAGAAGATGCGGGTACGTGCCCAGCAAAGGTTGTGACTTTGAAACCGCCGGTGCGCCACGTAGGCGAGATTTCGACTACCGATAAGCATATCGATGGCCAATGGGCCAGTCTGAGCATGATGCGGCTGAGCGATGTAAAGACGCGTTCATTTACAGAAACTTGCTGATAAACGAGTCTTTTTTGGGATGCACCGAGCCAGAAACGATAGGAGGTTATATAATTATTTACGGAGTGTCTCCAGGTGCGCAGCTGGAGAGGTGGTGTTAATAGCCATAAATGTCGCTCATCAGGCCTTAGGCCTGGGAGAATAATCATGACTGGGAATTATTTTACAGATAACTACAATCACAGACGAAAAGCGCGCACAAAATGGAGCATGGTGTATGATGGCTAGTTATCCATAGCCACAGTTCAGGTGGTAAGGATACCACGGGGGCGTGAATGGGATAATCGAATAAACAAAGAACAGCTAGCTAGGGAGGGATACAAAACGCTACAGTTGGACATCAACGTCAGCATACCACAGGGCTTGCAGAGGCATTAACATGTTTTTGGTTACTACGCCCATCTTCACAGGTCAGAGTTAATAGAGATATTAGAGTTGATTTGGAACGGATTAGAGTGGACGACTCGCAACAGCGATTTTTTCCATTATACCACTAGGGCCTAGGCCGCTTGACCAAGTTATCTATTTATTTATTTTTTAAAAACATAACTGAGCTATTATTCATTAATTTCTCTGATCCCCCCTTTTTTGTAGTTGGGTTATATCCCCTACGAACCAGCAATCAGTGCACCGATCTCGCTATAAAAAAATGATGTTTGTTCATGACCATCTCCTACTCGAGAGAGTAGTAGAATGAAAAGTAAAAATATGAGGGAGAACGTCCGTAGGACATTTGTCTCTTGAAAATATTTCCCTGTCCACAGCGTTTAACATATCTCTAGTATGATGCCCCAGACCCCAGGGGATGTGCGAACCAGTGAACATCTACAAGTTTGTATGACGTTCTACTGAGCTAAGTTTGTATGACATTGTACTGGGCTGCTTAGAAAGTACCCACAGTACTTTCCAGGCGTCTCAATTACTTTCTTTACAACAGATAAATTCTCTGCAACATAGGTACATTCCTAACTTTCATCATGGTAGCGGTTCCCAGGCAAGAAAAGTTCTCGACCTCTACAACAGGTTTGGGCTCCAAAGTTGAAGAACTGTCTTCGCTGCTTTGGAAAATGCTTACCAATTCTGAGGTACTTTCATTATTTTTGTACGATTCTTGCCGTGGAGAACATTTGCGGTTTCATGCATGGTTCATCTGGTAGACCACCTTACTTGTATGCAGTGTAGCGAGCGCAGTTCCACCCCCCCTCCCCATTCACAGTAGAGATCCTTATACGCCATCGTAATGTGTGCTGCAATGCATCAACGTCCAACGAATATCATGTAAGGTACAATTCTCATTTACAAAGTTCAGGCGATATAGAAGCAAATGGAAATACTTACGTATGTGTACATGCATCCATATATGTATATATCATGTACATACGCACGCACGCACACACACACACACAAACACACACACACACATCACAAAAAAACACACACACACGCACACATTGTACGCACACATATATATATATATATATATATGTATATATATATGTTTAAAGTATGTATATTTAATATATATACATCACACGCACGCACAATCAACACGCACACATGCATATCATCATCATGCCATCATAACGTATATATATATCATATACATAACATATATAATATATATAATATATATGTATATATATATAATATATATATATATATATATGCTATATATATATATATATGAGTTATATATATATATATATGTATATTATTATATATATAATATATATATATATATATATATATATATATATGCCATATATATAATATTATATATATTATATATATATATTATTATATAATATAATATATATGTATATATTGGCTATGCTATTACATGTATATGTAATGCATTGTACATTATATATTATTAATATATTATTATATTATGCAATATTATTATTACAGCAATACATACATAGCATATTATTAATAATTATTAATATTATTATTATTACATATTATAATACATATATGCAATAACAAGTGCATCCATATTATTATACATATGCATTTTGCTACCATGTGTATTATTACATATATTGATATAATATTATTATTATATATATATTATATTAATAATATATATTATTACATATATACATATTATTATATATATATATATTGTATTATTATTATTATTATTATTATTACATGTTATGTATTATTGATGCGTTATTACATTGGTAATGTGATATTGTTGGATCATATATGGATCATGGGACGCATCATCATCATCACCATCAACATCATCAAACATGTATCATAATACAACCATTATAATACATTATATATATATATTATATTATTATTGTATATTATTACATATGTTATATATTATTATACATAATATTACATTATGCATACACATATACATTTATATATTATTCTTTATATATATTATATATATGTATTATGCATATGTATTATATGTATATATATATATATATTATATATACATATTATTATGATCAGGCATATGATACATATTATATTGATATATATATATACATATATATATATATATATATGTGTGTGTGTGTGTATATATATATATATATATATATATATATATATATACATACATATACATGCATATATATTATATATATATATATATATATATATATATATATATATATACATGTGTGTGTTTTGTGTGTGTGATATATACATATATATATATATGTATATATATATATATAGGCATAACATATATCGATTTCGTGTATTCGCGGTGTATTCAAAACAAATTTTGCCTAAATACCTATTATTTTATCTCATAATATGTAATCCTAGCGCAGTATACTGCGTATGTGGCGATACTCATAGTCGTGGCCGAGATTCCTCTCAATATGGCTATCATCGAGCTGCGAAAGTGTATGTTAAAAGTATACGGAGGATATTTCTTCATTCGTATTCGCTTTTGGTGTGTATCCCAAATCTGTCGATGTGCACATAGTACCGAATCCATGTACAGTGTATATAATTTGCCACTGGCTCCAGCGGAATTTTCTATTTTAATCATTTACCATGTTCGATGGAAATAACACTGTGGTGGTTGTTCGATGAACGGTTTTGCAATGGCAGCTGCACGTGTTTGCAAGAATGTGTCTTATCATATTCGAAGCCTCACATCTCAATCTATCGCTACTTCAATATCCAGATACAGAAATCGATTGGGTGGCCTATATGCAGGAGGTTGAAGGTGTAGAGAATGGAGAGTACGACTATTCGAAATTGTACGGCAATACCGGGCCTCTAGTGTATCCCGCTGGGTTCGTGTACATATTTTACGCTCTAAGACACCTAACCAATCTGGGTGAAGATATACGTACAGCCCAGTACATATTCGCTGGACTGTATGTAGTTTTACTATCACTCGTGCTGGCCATATACATCCGAACCAAACGTGTACCTCCTGGTGTGCTGGTGATAATGAGCTTTGCCTCCTACCGGATACACTCAGTATTCGTCCTGCGCCTGTTCAATGATCCGGTTGCGATGTTATGTGCCTACGGTTCCTTCCTGTTGTTCTTGTACGACTACTGGGACGTGGGTTGCTTTGTTTACAGCCTGGCAGGTGTGTTCCATAAATATATTTATGTATATACGGTAGCATATTCTTATTCTTTATTCATAGGTTCTAATCGCTATGGTGCCCGCCTATGCATGCTTTTATGTTTTTCGGGGTGCCTACTGAGATCAATGACAGTGCTGTCTGCTTTCCTTTGTAAAAAGAACTGAATACTTCAGATAAAATCTGACTGATTTTATGGCATTTATACTGAGACTTGATTGTTCCCTACGTACAGTGTCCATTAAAATGAATGTGCTTCTATTTGCTCCGGGACTCCTCGTGTTACTATGGCGACGTTTTGGCTTCCGAGACACCATTCCGAAGCTTTTAGTCTTCTGCGCTCTGCCTCAGGTCTGTTGAGCGATGTGTTCTCCGGGCATTGTACATCTTGAGCTTGTAACCAATATTTTATTGGATGATATTGTGTTATACTATACTTCGATATTCATGGGGCTAGATGCATCTTCACTGTACGCACCTCTACAGATCATTTATACCAGGATGTCAGCTACCTAGTTCTAGTCTAAAGGCCCATTTGAACTACTTCAGGTGATCTTGGCGCTGCCTTTCCTGCTGACCTATCCCAAGGAGTATATGCTGGGAGCCTTCAATCTGGGTCGAGTCTTCGCCTACGAGTGGACAGTCAACTGGCGTTTTCTCGCCGAGGAGACCTTCCTGGACAAACGCTTGCATCTCTTCCTGTTGGCTCTCCATATCCTGTCTTTAACGGTGCTACTGCTGGTGGTATGGACCCGCCCCCACGGCGGTCTCTGGACTGTCTTGACCGCAACTCCCAGTCCTGCTAACCGACCATCTTCCCATGAAATCCTCTTCCTTCTATTCTCAAGTAACTACGCCGGCATGTGCTTCAGCCGATCGCTGCACTACCAGTTCTATGTCTGGTACTATCACACTATACCCTACCTACTTTGGTCTTCGACTGTGCCGCTTCCTGTGCGGTTCCTGGTACTCATCGGCTTTGAGTGGGCCTGGAACACCTATCCATCGACCTCAGTTAGGTGTGTACACCCGTACATTCGCAACTTCTATTGTGCATGTAAGTACGGGTATTCGTGACTGTATTTCTACTCCTTATTTTCAATGTAGCCACAGCCTCTGGTTGTTTGCGTCATACTTGTGCCTCAATCGATTGTGTTAGTGCACATGCAGCGTTGCTATAGCGACCATGTGATAGATCCGGTCGTCGGTTATAGCGTTTCTTTTTCAAATGCGTATGTTATCGCTTGCCGACATATACTGGCACGAGGTTTCGAGCTACAATCTGATCGTCTGTATTCGCTTTTATGCGTTGTTTGCTTCCTTTACTACCTCGCAACCGTTGGAAGCATGTATATATGCGTAATCGTATGATATGTGCATATGCATACTTATGCCGATATGTTATTTTCGAAGCGCCCACTGTTGTTAGCCGGATACCCGATAGATCCCACCTCCTCGCCAACATTTCTAGCCTCGATGTTTGTGGTATGTGGGCGTTTACAGTGAGAATAATTAGTTTTTCGAGGCCACAATTATATCTCACATCGGCACTAAAGTTTTGCTCTACTCTCCGCAGTTCCGGGATTCTGCTGTGCACGCATTTGGTTCTGCTAGCGGGATTAATAACAGCGTCAATTGTGCCGAAAGATAGCTCAGATTCATCGCGGAAGGCCCTGGACAATAAAAAGGCACGATAGATAGCTTCCTACTGATAATACGATGCACGCTTTGGTGCCGTATACAAATATAGTAAAATTACGGTTTGTCAGGATTTTTCTAATCGTTTCATCGCTACCGTCGCGTTGTCGGGTGTGCTCATTTGGTCATGAGCCGTAATGTACGAGCGTAAGCGCAATGCGAGACGAACACGAATCAAAGTCGCTCACTCGACTAAACAAGCGATGCCTACATAGTGAAATCGCAAATTGGACCAGACGCATCACAGAGGAGCCTCTACTTCTATTATGGTGAGCTTGTAGTACATTGCATACCCAAGAAAAACGTACCGCTCTATCATCGGCTATAATGGGGTTGTACCGTATATCTAGTTGTGCTTTTTGCTTGCAGTGTAAAAAAATTAAAGGGTCAGCAAGGGGGCTATGGGGTGGCATAATCATTGCCCTACCCAACATCATATCGTTGCATTCATGAGATAACTCAAATACCGATACATCGTCTTCATCCGCGTCATGTCTGATTGCCAATCTCAGTTCATACTGCAAATCAGTTTATTTTGCATACAATCATTCAATAATTGGCATTATGTCCTTCAGCTTGAGACCGATGACGTTGCAATAAGAATAGCTTTGGAATGAAAGTCATATATACTGTTGTTTATCTCTGCGGAATTATATCTTTTTACCGCTAGGATTGTGCTTTAGTATGGCGGTGAGAATTCATACTCCAGTTTTCCATGTAGTACGAAAATTGAAGGATTTTCACAACATTCGGCGTGCTTGTCTCATTTTAGTTGACTAATTAAAATAGTTTGTATGAAGCGTGGTAGTTCATCAGACGGTAAACATGATGAACCCTTGTCAGTGTCTATGTCCGCACTTCGAGTCTACGCTTTTATCTTGAACAGTAAACATTCACTCATTTCTTCGGAGTAGCTATAGGCTTTCTTTCAGGCGCGTATGCGGGTGGAGGGTATTCGGTTATGGGCTCTTTATATGCTGAATTTATGCTACCAGATGGTATCATGCCTGTGGAAGCTGCAGCAGCGGATGAGGACCATTGTATCGTCAAAGTAGGCACTGGTATCGTCTCCGTTCTTGTGTCACTACCCGTGCCAGTGATTACTTGATGTTGAGACACCGCAAAGATCCACTGTACGCCACGAGGCATGCTTTTAGGATTAACTTCTTCGTCGAGGTATCGCTGACATATTTCTATATCATTGTAGAACATGTCTTCGAGCTTTGCGAACTTCGAGAAGAGTATCGGAACCATACAGCACATGAAGCAAGGTATAAACGCCTTGTACGACTTTTTTTGGAAGTCTACGCAGCCCGCTCTGTAATCGTTGAATTGAGAATTCAAATGAGAAACTACGTCGAGGAACTCTTGCTCGTGTACCAGTCCGGATAGCTGCATGGGAAACCTTTCATCAAATCGTGCAAACATATTTTTCGCTCCACAGTTTGACTTAGAGTTTGGTCTATTGTTCATTGTTAATGTGTAGCTCGACATTTTGATTCTTGAATTATATTATTGTGGTTTTACGCAAAGAAACCGTGCTATATATATATATATATATATATATATATATATATATATATATATATATATATATATATATATATATATATATGCGGGACATGTTCCAGGTATCAACTCACAAGTCAATTCAGAACTCAGAACTCAGAACTCAGAACTCACATCTGCATTCGGCATTCTGCATTCTGCAACATGTAAATAGATCCAAGATCGCATAAAAATAAACAATAAATTTTAAAAATAGGCGCCAATATTGAATAGTGAATACCCGCCATACCCCTGACAATACCATGAATCAGTGATACCACTTCATTCCTCCCAATTGTCGTATACATAGCTAGAGTCTAGTAGAGAGAAGTAAGAAGTCCCTTCTCAACTTTAATGAGTCACAGATCTGGTCACGCTAAAAGCCATATTAGGCTAAACGTTTCTCATTTACATTTTTACGCACCGAAACGGGTACAGATCAAGAATTGTAAAATTTCCCATCCTAGTTATTACTGCTTCCTTTGTGCGTTTAACGCTTTCAATTCCCTCTGTCGCTTGCGACATGTATATTTTAAAACAAATGTTTTTTAAAAACACACAAAGAGTAGATGTATTAAAAAAAAATAGATATCACTCTTTTGTCTTTAAAAAATGATTAAAAATAGGTGATGCCAATCAGCCAAAACTGAATCAGAATAAATACCCGCCATACCTGACTCTGTGATATATTAATCAGCATTCGCAGACTCGCAAGTCCCAACTCCCAAACAATATGCATACGAATCGTAGGCATTTTTTATATCATGTTGGCCTGGATTCATACTCACAGCCTTCTGAAAATCAAAATAATAGAATTGTTTTGACTGATCATCGTAAATTCTATGAGCCCATCTAAATACCTACGAATCGTAGGCATCCTGAGAAAAAAAATAGCACTAAAATCTCATTGGATTATTATTAAATTTTCAGGAAGTTCTGTCGATTCCTATTTTTTTTTCCAACCCCGTTTCTATAACCGTTGTCAAGCAACATGTGGGCATGACTCATAGGCTCATACTTAATACATACATAGAACGACCACAACAAACAAACGCACACAAACGTGGAGGACACTCTTACAATATGGCTGCACCGATGGCCCCTGCACTAGCATTGTCTTAACTCACGTATATATATATATATATATATATATATATATGGCGAGGACCCATATACTGGTACAAACATTCAACTAGCTAAATAAGTACGCTAAATACTACCATGTGTACATGCTGTTAATACATGCTGTTAATACATGATGTGCGCTACTTACTTGTTAGTTGTTACTTATATCACATTATTGATAGTATAATACAATAAAACTGTGGATGGAATTTTAAAACTTGAGCATTTTCAACCTTTGTGCGGTTGCGTGATATGAGAGGAAATCTTCCAAGAAAGAAAAGCATGTAAGTTGTGTTATGGTTATTGATCGACGCATGCATCACTAATAATTAATGCACCATTCACTACTAAATCACTACTATGGCGAACGTGTGTGCGATTGAAGTGTCTGAGAGAGAGTGCGTGTATGTATAGTTTGTGTCTGTGGCGTGTACACGTTACTAATAAATAAAAAAATATACATTATAATATATATATATATATATATATATATATATATATATATATATATATATATATATATGTATTCTATGTGTGTGTGGGCGTATATATATATTGTGTGTGTTGAAAATCGGCATCTGGTGACTGGTCACCACTCGCATATGCATATAGTACATTGGTCTACTTATACAGCAAAGTCAAGCGCCCCTCAATATACCCAGGTCTATTGGGTACGATACTACAGTGACGACATTCAACAATGATTTGGGGAACTCCACGCACAACATTTCACTGTTATATTTGTACGCCAAAACTAATAAACTATGAAAATAAATATTATGTTTATATACATTTATTACAAAGCCAAAATAATAAAAATATGAAAACATAATATATATATATATAAATATATATATATATATATATATATATATATATATATATATATATATAATATATATATATATATATATATATATATATATGTAATTATGTATTTTTTTCTGAATACAAAACGAAACAAAAACACAATAATACTGTATGCACCTTCGTCCTTCAGTCCTTCAGGAGCAAGAGACCTGAAAAAATCAAAAAAACATAGATAAGTGCTTCACAAGTTCACCGCTTCAGTCTTCAGGCCTTTTATATATATATATATATATATATATATATATATATATATATATATATATATATATATATATATATATATATATATATATATATACATATATATATATACTAAAAAAAGTTATGTATCTCTCTAGTTAAAAGTGGATTAAATAACATGATGTACAAGAGAAGAGAGACCTGTTAGAACATCTTGGGTATGTATGTACATACCATGTAAATACATAGTACAAAACCACTACAAAGTCATACTAAAACTGTAAAGATACATATATAGTTATGTACAGTTACATATTGTACACCATACAATTTTTTTAAACATTGAGGGATAGCACTTTATACGGAGTTGTGTTTGCAAATTTATGTGAACTAAATAAGCTCTCACTATATATATATATATATGTGTGTGTGTGTGTGTGTGTGTGTGTGTACACGTGTGTGTGTGTGTGTGTGTGTGTGTGTGTTATATATATATATATATATATATGTTTAGTGACAACCCACAAGTTGACAATTACTGTAGTGCTGACTGTACTCTCTAGTATAAATACAAAGGGGTTTAATGGACCGACTGTCTACTCACTTGTAGAATTAGTCTATTCCATGGACTAAATTTGGAAACACATATGGCAAGCCATATGCTTATGCCCTAAGCTATGCTATCAGCTCTCACTTTTTCAGGTCAGGTACAGCGCTAAGCCGGTCCTGGATGCCCAGATTCTGGTGTTACTTCTGATACTACATACTGTATTATGTCTGCACTTTGCATACATTTAACTAAAACAAATATGTACGATGATGTCTACACATATGTTAATTGGAATTGAATTTGATCACAAAAACATGAATACCCAAGTATTTATTTTATAAAATACATCAATGGATCGTGAAAAATG